>OY769905.1:13294844-13510379 GCA_963669185.1 Dyspetes luteomarginatus
TTTTCTCTCTATCATTCTCTCTCTCTATCATTCTCTCTCTCCATCATTCTCTCTCTATCATTCTCTTGCTATCATTCTCTCTATCATTCTCTCTCTCTCTCTCTATCATTCTCTTTCTCTATCATTCTCTCCCTCTATCATTCTCTCTCTATCATTCTCTGTCTCTATCATTATCTCTCTCTATCATTCTCTCTCCATCATTCTCTCTCTCTCTATCATTTTCTCTCTATCACTCTCTCTTTCTATCATTCTCTCTCTCCATCATTTTCTCTTTCTCTATCATTCTGTCTGTCCATCATTCTCTCTCTCTATCATTCTCTGTCTATCATTATCTCTCTCTATCATTCTCTCTCTATCATTCCCTCTCTCTATCATTCTCTCTCTATCATTCTCTCTCTCTATCATTCTCTCGCTCCGTCATTCTCTCTCACTATCATTCTCTCTCTCTATCATTCTCTCTCACTATCATTCTCTCTCTATCATTCTCTCTCTCTATAATTTTCTCTCTATCATTCTCTCTTTCTATCATTCTCTCTCTATCATTCGCTCTCTATCATTCTCTCTCTCTATCATTCTCTCTCTCTATCATTCTCTCTCTCTATCATTCTCTCTCTCTATCATTCTCTCCCTCTATCATTCTCTCTCTATCATTTCCTGTCTCTATCATTTTCTCTCTCTATCATTCTCTGTCTCCATCATTCTCTTTCTCCATCATTCTCTCTCTCTATCATTTTCTCTCTCTCTCTCTCTCTCTCTCTCTCTCTCTCTCTCTCTCTCTCTCTCTCTATCATTCTCTCTCCCTATCATTTTCTCTCTCTATCATTCTCTCTCTCTCTATCATTCTCTCTTTCTATCATTCTCTCTCTATCATTCGCTCTCTATCATTCTCTCTCTCTATCATTCTCTCTCTCTATCATTCTCTCTTTCTATCATTCTCTCTCTATCATTCTCTCTCTCTAGCATTCTCTCTCTAGCATTCTCTCTCTATCATTCTCTCTCTCTACCATTCTCTGTCTATCATTCTCTCTCTCCATCATTTTCTTTTTCTCTATCATTCTCTCTGTCCATCATTCTCTCTCTCTATCATTCTCTGTCTATCATTATCTCTCTCTATCATTTTCTCTCTATCATTCCCTCTCTCTATCATTCTCTCTCTATCATTCTCTCTCTCTATCATTCTCTCTCTCTATCATTCTCTCTCTATCATTCTCTCTCTTTATCATTCTCTCTCTCTATCATTCTCTCTCTATCATTCTCTCTCTATATCATTCTCTCTCTATCATTGTCTCTCTCTATCATTCTCTCTCTCTATCATTTTCTCTCTCCATCATTCTCTGTCTCCATCATTCTCTTTCTCTATTATTCTCTCTCTCTCTCTCTCTCTCGCTCTCTCTCTCTCTCTATCATTCTCTCTCTCCATCATTTTCTCTCTCCATCATTCTCTCTCTCTATCATTCTCTTTCTGCATCATTCTCTTTCTCTATCATTCTCTCTCTCTCTATCATTCTCTCTTTCTATCATTCTCTCTCTATCATTCTCTCTCTATCATTCTCTCTCTCTATCATTCTCTCTCTCTATCATTCTCTCTCTCTATCATTCTCTCTCTCTATCATTCTCTCTCTCTATCATTCTCTGTCTATCATTCTCTCTCTATCATTCTCTCTCTCTATCATTTTCTCTCTCTATCACTTTCTCTCTATCGTTCTCTCTCTATCATTCCCTCTCTCTATCATTTTCTCTCTATCATTCTCTCTCTCTATCATTTTCTCTCTATCATTCTCTCTCTCTATCATTCTCTCTCACTATCATTCTCTCTCTCTATCATTCTCTCGCTATCATTCTCTCTATCATTCTCTCTCTCTCTATCATTCTCTTTCTCTATCATTCTCTCTCTCTATCATTCTCTCTCTCTATCATTCTCTCTCTCTAGCATTCTCTCTCTATCATTCTCTCTCTCTATCATTCTCTGTCTATCATTCTCTGTCTATCATTCCCTCTCTCTATCATCTTCTCTCTCTATCATTTTCTCTCTATCGTTCTCTCTCTATCATTCCCTCTCTCTATCATTTTCTCTCTATCATTCTCTCTCTCTATCATTCTCTCTCTCCATCATTCTCTCTCTATCATTCTCTTGCTATCATTCTCTCTATCATTCTCTCTCTCTCTCTCTATCATTCTCTTTCTCTATCATTCTCTCCCTCTATCATTCTCTCTCTATCATTCTCTGTCTCTATCATTATCTCTCTCTATCATTCTCTCTCCATCATTCTCTCTCTCTCTATCATTCTCTCTCTCCATCATTTTCTCTTTCTCTATCATTCTGTCTGTCCATCATTCTCTCTCTCTATCATTCTCTGTCTATCATTATCTCTCTCTATCATTCTCTCTCTATCATTCCCTCTCTCTATCATTCTCTCTCTCTATCATTCTCTCGCTCCGTCATTCTCTCTCACTATCATTCTCTCTCTCTATCATTCTCTCTCACTATCATTCTCTCTCTATCATTCTCTCTCTCTATAATTTTCTCTCTATCATTCTCTCTTTCTATCATTCTCTCTCTATCATTCGCTCTCTATCATTCTCTCTCTCTATCATTCTCTCTCTCTATCATTCTCTCTCTCTATCATTCTCTCTCTCTATCATTCTCTCCCTCTATCATTCTCTCTCTATCATTTCCTGTCTCTATCATTTTCTCTCTCTATCATTCTCTGTCTCCATCATTCTCTTTCTCCATCATTCTCTCTCTCTATCATTTTCTCTCTCTCTCTCTCTCTCTCTCTCTCTCTCTCTCTCTCTCTCTCTCTCTCTCTATCATTCTCTCTCCCTATCATTTTCTCTCTCTATCATTCTCTCTCTCTCTATCATTCTCTCTTTCTATCATTCTCTCTCTATCATTCGCTCTCTATCATTCTCTCTCTCTATCATTCTCTCTCTCTATCATTCTCTCTTTCTATCATTCTCTCTCTATCATTCTCTCTCTCTAGCATTCTTTCTCTATCATTCTCTCTCTCTACCATTCTCTGTCTATCATTCTCTCTCTCCATCATTTTCTTTTTCTCTATCATTCTCTCTGTCCATCATTCTCTCTCTCTATCATTCTCTGTCTATCATTATCTCTCTCTATCATTCTCTCTCTATCATTCCCTCTCTCTATCATTCTCTCTCTATCATTTTCTCTCTCTATCATTCTCTCTCTCTATCATTCTCTCTCTATCATTCTCTCTATTTATCATTCTCTCTCTCTATCATTCTCTCTCTATCATTCTCTCTCTATATCATTCTCTCTCTATCATTCTCTCTCTATCATTCTCTCTCTCTATCATTCTCTCGCTCCGTCATTCTCTCTCACTATCATTCTCTCTCTCTATCATTCTCTTTCTTCATCATTCGCTTTCTCTATCATTCTCTCTCTCTCTCTATCATTCTCTCTCTCTCTCTATCATTCTCTCTCACTATCATTCTCTCTCTATCATTCTCTCTCTCCATCATTTCTCTTTCTTTATCATCCTCTCTCTCTCTCTATTATTCTCTGTCTCTATCATTCTCTCGCTCCGTCATTCTCTCTCACTATCATTCTCTCTCTCTATCATTCTCTCTCACTATCATTCTCTCTCTATCATTCTCTCTCTCTATCATTTTCTCTCTATCATTCTGTCTTTCTATCATTCTCTCTCTATCATTCGCTCTCTATCATTCTCTCTCTATCATTCGCTCTCTCTATCATTCTCTCCCTCTATCATTCTCTCTCTATCATTTCCTGTCTCTATAATTTTCTCTCTCTATCATTCTCTGTCTCCATCATTCTCTCTCTCCATCATTCTCTCTCTCTATCATTTTCTCTCTCTCTCTCTCTCTCTCTCTCTCTCTCTCTCTCTCTCTCTCTCTCTCTCTCTCTCTCTCTCTCTCTCTATCATTCTCTCTCCCTATCATTTTCTCTCTCTATCATTCTCTCTCTCTCTATCATTCTCTCTTTCTATCATTCTCTCTTTCTATCATTCTCTCTCTATCATTCTCTCTCTATCATTCTCTCTCTCTATCATTCTCTCTCCCTATCATTTTCTCTCTCTATCATTCTCTCTCTCTCTATCATTCTCTCTTTCTATCATTCTCTCTTTCTATCATTCTCTCTCTATCATTCTCTCTCTATCATTCTCTCTCTCTATCATTCTCTCTCTCTATCATTCTCTCTCTCTATCATTCTCTCTTTCTATCATTTTCTCTCTCTATCATTTTCTCTCTATCATTCTCTCTTTCTATCATTCTCTCTCTATCATTCGCTCCCTATCATTCTCTCTCTCTATCATTCTCTCTCTCTATCATTCTCTCTCTATTATTCTCTGTCTCTATCATTCTCTGTCTATCATTCTGTCTCTCTATCATTTTCTCTCTATCATTCTCTCTCTATCATTCTCTCTCTCTATCATTCTCTCTCTCTATCATTCTCTCTCTATCATTCTCTCTCTCTATCATTTTCTCTCTCTATCATTCTCGCTCTCTCTCTCTCTCTCTCTCTCTCTATCATTCTCTCTCCCTATCATTTTCTCTCTCCATCATTCTCTCTCTCCATTATTCTCTCTCTATCATTCTCTCTCTCTATCATTCTCTCTCTCTATCATTCTCTTTCTTCATCATTCGCTTTCTCTATCATTCTCTCTCTCTCTCTATCATTCTCTCTCTCTCTCTATCATTCTCTCTCACTATCATTCTCTCTCTATCATTCTCTCTCTCCATCATTTTCTCTTTCTTTATCATCCTCTCGCTCTCTCTATTATTCTCTCTCTCTATTATTCTCTCTCTCTATCATTCTCTCTTTCTATCATTCTCTCTCTATCATTCTCTCTTTCTATCATTCTCTCTCTATCATTCTCTCTCTCTATCATTCTCTGTCTATCATTCTCTCTCTATCATTCTCTCTCTCCATCATTGTCTCTCTCTATCATTTTCTCTCTATCGTTCTCTCTCTATCATTCCCTCTCTCTATCATTTTCTCTCTATCATTCTCTCTCTCTATCATTTTCTCTCTATCATTCTCTCTCTCTATCATTCTTTCTTACTATCATTCTCTCTTTCTATCATTCTCTCTCTATCATTCGCTCTCTATCATTCTCTCTCTCTATCATTCTCTCTCTCTATCATTCTCTCTCTATCATTCTCTCTCTCTATCATTTTCTCTCTCTATCATTCTCGCTCTCTCTCTCTCTCTCTCTCTCTCTATCATTCTCTCTCCCTATTATTTTCTCTCTCCATCATTCTCTCTCTCCATTATTCTCTCTCTATCATTCTCTCTCTCTATCATTCTCTCTCTCTATCATTCTCTCTCTCTATCATTCTCTCTCTCTATCATTCTCTTTCTTCATCATTCGCTTTCTCTATCATTCTCTCTCTCTCTCTATCATTCTCTCTCTCTCTCTATCATTCTCTCTCTCTATCATGCCCTTCCTCTATCATTCTCTCTCACTTGCATTCTCTCTCTATCATTCTCTCTCTCTATCATTCTCTGTCTATCATTCTCTGTCTATCATTCTCTGTCTATCATTCTCTCTCTCTATCATTTTCTCTCTCTATCATTTTCTCTCTATCGTTCTCTCTCTATCATTCCCTCTCTCTATCATTTTCTCTCTATCATTTTCTCTCTATCATTCTCTCTCTCTATCATTCTCTCTCTCCATCATTCTCTCTCTATCATTCTCTTGCTATCATTCTCTCTATCATTCTCTCTCTCTCTCTCTATCATTCTCTTTCTCTATCATTCTCTCCCTCTATCATTCTCTCTCTATCATTCTCTGTCTCTATCATTATCTCTCTCTATCATTCTCTCTCCATCATTCAGTCTCTCTCTATCATTTTCTCTCTATCACTCTCTCTTTCTATCATTCTCTCTCTCCATCATTTTCTCTTTCTCTATCATTCTGTCTGTCCATCATTCTCTCTCACTATCATTCTCTCTCTATCATTCTCTCTCTCTATCATTTTCTCTCTATCATTCTCTCTTTCTATCATTCTCTCTCTATCATTCGCTCTCTATCATTCTCTCTCTCTATCATTCTCTCTCTCTATCATTCTCTCTCTATCATTCTCTCTCTCTATCATTTTCTCTCTCTATCATTCTCGCTCTCTCTCTCTCTCTCTCTCTCTCTCTATCATTCTCTCTCCCTATTATTTTCTCTCTCCATCATTCTCTCTCTCCATTATTCTCTCTCTATCATTCTCTCTCTCTATCATTCTCTCTCTCTATCATTCTCTCTCTCTATCATTCTCTTTCTTCATCATTCGCTTTCTCTATCATTCTCTCTCTCTCTCTATCATTCTCTCTCTCTATCATTCTCTCTCTCTATCATTCTCTCTCTCTAGCATTCTCTCTCTATCATTCTCTCTCTCTATCATTCTCTGTCTATCATTCTCTGTCTATCATTCTCTCTCTCTATCATCTTCTCTCTCTATCATTTTCTCTCTATCGTTCTCTCTCTATCATTCCCTCTCTCTATCATTTTCTCTCTATCATTCTCTCTCTCTATCATTCTCTCTCTCCATCATTCTCTCTCTATCATTCTCTTGCTATCATTCTCTCTATCATTCTCTCTCTCTCTCTCTATCATTCTCTTTCTCTATCATTCTCTCCCTCTATCATTCTCTCTCTATCATTCTCTGTCTCTATCATTATCTCTCTCTATCATTCTCTCTCCATCATTCTCTCTCTCTCTATCATTTTCTCTCTATCACTCTCTCTTTCTATCATTCTCTCTCTCCATCATTTTCTCTTTCTCTATCATTCTGTCTGTCCATCATTCTCTCTCTCTATCATTCTCTGTCTATCATTATCTCTCTCTATCATTCTCTCTCTATCATTCCCTCTCTCTATCATTCTCTCTCTATCATTCTCTCTCTCTATCATTCTCTCGCTCCGTCATTCTCTCTCACTATCATTCTCTCTCTCTATCATTCTCTCTCACTATCATTCTCTCTCTATCATTCTCTCTCTCTATAATTTTCTCTCTATCATTCTCTCTTTCTATCATTCTCTCTCTATCATTCGCTCTCTATCATTCTCTCTCTCTATCATTCTCTCTCTCTATCATTCTCTCTCTCTATCATTCTCTCTCTCTATCATTCTCTCCCTCTATCATTCTCTCTCTATCATTTCCTGTCTCTATCATTTTCTCTCTCTATCATTCTCTGTCTCCATCATTCTCTTTCTCCATCATTCTCTCTCTCTATCATTTTCTCTCTCTCTCTCTCTCTCTCTCTCTCTCTCTCTCTCTCTCTCTCTCTCTCTCTCTCTCTATCATTCTCTCTCCCTATCATTTTCTCTCTCTATCATTCTCTCTCTCTCTATCATTCTCTCTTTCTATCATTCTCTCTCTATCATTCGCTCTCTATCATTCTCTCTCTCTATCATTCTCTCTCTCTATCATTCTCTCTTTCTATCATTCTCTCTCTATCATTCTCTCTCTCTAGCATTCTTTCTCTATCATTCTCTCTCTCTACCATTCTCTGTCTATCATTCTCTCTCTCCATCATTTTCTTTTTCTCTATCATTCTCTCTGTCCATCATTCTCTCTCTCTATCATTCTCTGTCTATCATTATCTCTCTCTATCATTCTCTCTCTATCATTCCCTCTCTCTATCATTCTCTCTCTATCATTTTCTCTCTCTATCATTCTCTCTCTCTATCATTCTCTCTCTATCATTCTCTCTATTTATCATTCTCTCTCTCTATCATTCTCTCTCTATCATTCTCTCTCTATATCATTCTCTCTCTATCATTCTCTCTCTATCATTCTCTCTCTCTATCATTCTCTCGCTCCGTCATTCTCTCTCACTATCATTCTCTCTCTCTATCATTCTCTTTCTTCATCATTCGCTTTCTCTATCATTCTCTCTCTCTCTCTATCATTCTCTCTCTCTCTCTATCATTCTCTCTCACTATCATTCTCTCTCTATCATTCTCTCTCTCCATCATTTTCTCTTTCTTTATCATCCTCTCTCTCTCTCTATTATTCTCTGTCTCTATCATTCTCTCGCTCCGTCATTCTCTCTCACTATCATTCTCTCTCTCTATCATTCTCTCTCACTATCATTCTCTCTCTATCATTCTCTCTCTCTATCATTTTCTCTCTATCATTCTGTCTTTCTATCATTCTCTCTCTATCATTCGCTCTCTATCATTCTCTCTCTATCATTCGCTCTCTCTATCATTCTCTCCCTCTATCATTCTCTCTCTATCATTTCCTGTCTCTATCATTTTCTCTCTCTATCATTCTCTGTCTCCATCATTCTCTCTCTCCATCATTCTCTCTCTCTATCATTTTCTCTCTCTCTCTCTCTCTCTCTCTCTCTCTCTCTCTCTCTCTCTCTCTCTCTCTCTCTCTCTATCATTCTCTCTCCCTATCATTTTCTCTCTCTATCATTCTCTCTCTCTCTATCATTCTCTCTTTCTATCATTCTCTCTTTCTATCATTCTCTCTCTATCATTCTCTCTCTATCATTCTCTCTCTCTATCATTCTCTCTCTCTATCATTCTCTCTCTCTATCATTCTCTCTTTCTATCATTTTCTCTCTCTATCATTTTCTCTCTATCATTCTCTCTTTCTATCATTCTCTCTCTATCATTCGCTCCCTATCATTCTCTCTCTCTATCATTCTCTCTCTCTATCATTCTCTCTCTATTATTCTCTGTCTCTATCATTCTCTGTCTATCATTCTGTCTCTCTATCATTTTCTCTCTATCATTCTCTCTCTATCATTCTCTCTCTCTATCATTCTCTCTCTCTATCATTCTCTCTCTATCATTCTCTCTCTCTATCATTCTCTCTCTAGCATTCTCTCTCTATCATTCTCTCTCTCTACCATTCTCTGTCTATCATTCTCTCTCTCCATCATTTTCTTTTTCTCTATCATTCTCTCTGTCCATCATTCTCTCTCTCTATCATTCTCTGTCTATCATTATCTCTCTCTATCATTTTCTCTCTATCATTCCCTCTCTCTATCATTCTCTCTCTATCATTCTCTCTCTCTATCATTCTCTCTCTCTATCATTCTCTCTCTATCATTCTCTCTCTTTATCATTCTCTCTCTCTATCATTCTCTCTCTATCATTCTCTCTCTATATCATTCTCTCTCTATCATTGTCTCTCTCTATCATTCTCTCTCTCTATCATTTTCTCTCTCCATCATTCTCTGTCTCCATCATTCTCTTTCTCTATTATTCTCTCTCTCTCTCTCTCTCTCGCTCTCTCTCTCTCTCTATCATTCTCTCTCTCCATCATTTTCTCTCTCCATCATTCTCTCTCTCTATCATTCTCTTTCTGCATCATTCTCTTTCTCTATCATTCTCTCTCTCTCTATCATTCTCTCTTTCTATCATTCTCTCTCTATCATTCTCTCTCTATCATTCTCTCTCTCTATCATTCTCTCTCTCTATCATTCTCTCTCTCTATCATTCTCTCTCTCTATCATTCTCTCTCTCTATCATTCTCTGTCTATCATTCTCTCTCTATCATTCTCTCTCTCTATCATTTTCTCTCTCTATCATTTTCTCTCTATCGTTCTCTCTCTATCATTCCCTCTCTCTATCATTTTCTCTCTATCATTCTCTCTCTCTATCATTTTCTCTCTATCATTCTCTCTCTCTATCATTCTCTCTCACTATCATTCTCTCTCTCTATCATTCTCTCGCTATCATTCTCTCTATCATTCTCTCTCTCTCTATCATTCTCTTTCTCTATCATTCTCTCTCTCTATCATTCTCTCTCTCTATCATTCTCTCTCTCTAGCATTCTCTCTCTATCATTCTCTCTCTCTATCATTCTCTGTCTATCATTCTCTGTCTATCATTCTCTCTCTCTATCATCTTCTCTCTCTATCATTTTCTCTCTATCGTTCTCTCTCTATCATTCCCTCTCTCTATCATTTTCTCTCTATCATTCTCTCTCTCTATCATTCTCTCTCTCCATCATTCTCTCTCTATCATTCTCTTGCTATCATTCTCTCTATCATTCTCTCTCTCTCTCTCTATCATTCTCTTTCTCTATCATTCTCTCCCTCTATCATTCTCTCTCTATCATTCTCTGTCTCTATCATTATCTCTCTCTATCATTCTCTCTCCATCATTCTCTCTCTCTCTATCATTTTCTCTCTATCACTCTCTCTTTCTATCATTCTCTCTCTCCATCATTTTCTCTTTCTCTATCATTCTGTCTGTCCATCATTCTCTCTCTCTATCATTCTCTGTCTATCATTATCTCTCTCTATCATTCTCTCTCTATCATTCCCTCTCTCTATCATTCTCTCTCTATCATTCTCTCTCTCTATCATTCTCTCGCTCCGTCATTCTCTCTCACTATCATTCTCTCTCTCTATCATTCTCTCTCACTATCATTCTCTCTCTATCATTCTCTCTCTCTATAATTTTCTCTCTATCATTCTCTCTTTCTATCATTCTCTCTCTATCATTCGCTCTCTATCATTCTCTCTCTCTATCATTCTCTCTCTCTATCATTCTCTCTCTCTATCATTCTCTCTCTCTATCATTCTCTCCCTCTATCATTCTCTCTCTATCATTTCCTGTCTCTATCATTTTCTCTCTCTATCATTCTCTGTCTCCATCATTCTCTTTCTCCATCATTCTCTCTCTCTATCATTTTCTCTCTCTCTCTCTCTCTCTCTCTCTCTCTCTCTCTCTCTCTCTCTCTCTCTCTCTCTATCATTCTCTCTCCCTATCATTTTCTCTCTCTATCATTCTCTCTCTCTCTATCATTCTCTCTTTCTATCATTCTCTCTCTATCATTCGCTCTCTATCATTCTCTCTCTCTATCATTCTCTCTCTCTATCATTCTCTCTTTCTATCATTCTCTCTCTATCATTCTCTCTCTCTAGCATTCTTTCTCTATCATTCTCTCTCTCTACCATTCTCTGTCTATCATTCTCTCTCTCCATCATTTTCTTTTTCTCTATCATTCTCTCTGTCCATCATTCTCTCTCTCTATCATTCTCTGTCTATCATTATCTCTCTCTATCATTCTCTCTCTATCATTCCCTCTCTCTATCATTCTCTCTCTATCATTTTCTCTCTCTATCATTCTCTCTCTCTATCATTCTCTCTCTATCATTCTCTCTATTTATCATTCTCTCTCTCTATCATTCTCTCTCTATCATTCTCTCTCTATATCATTCTCTCTCTATCATTCTCTCTCTATCATTCTCTCTCTCTATCATTCTCTCGCTCCGTCATTCTCTCTCACTATCATTCTCTCTCTCTATCATTCTCTTTCTTCATCATTCGCTTTCTCTATCATTCTCTCTCTCTCTCTATCATTCTCTCTCTCTCTCTATCATTCTCTCTCACTATCATTCTCTCTCTATCATTCTCTCTCTCCATCATTTTCTCTTTCTTTATCATCCTCTCTCTCTCTCTATTATTCTCTGTCTCTATCATTCTCTCGCTCCGTCATTCTCTCTCACTATCATTCTCTCTCTCTATCATTCTCTCTCACTATCATTCTCTCTCTATCATTCTCTCTCTCTATCATTTTCTCTCTATCATTCTGTCTTTCTATCATTCTCTCTCTATCATTCGCTCTCTATCATTCTCTCTCTATCATTCGCTCTCTCTATCATTCTCTCCCTCTATCATTCTCTCTCTATCATTTCCTGTCTCTATCATTTTCTCTCTCTATCATTCTCTGTCTCCATCATTCTCTCTCTCCATCATTCTCTCTCTCTATCATTTTCTCTCTCTCTCTCTCTCTCTCTCTCTCTCTCTCTCTCTCTCTCTCTCTCTCTCTCTCTCTCTATCATTCTCTCTCCCTATCATTTTCTCTCTCTATCATTCTCTCTCTCTCTATCATTCTCTCTTTCTATCATTCTCTCTTTCTATCATTCTCTCTCTATCATTCTCTCTCTATCATTCTCTCTCTCTATCATTCTCTCTCTCTATCATTCTCTCTCTCTATCATTCTCTCTTTCTATCATTTTCTCTCTCTATCATTTTCTCTCTATCATTCTCTCTTTCTATCATTCTCTCTCTATCATTCGCTCCCTATCATTCTCTCTCTCTATCATTCTCTCTCTCTATCATTCTCTCTCTATTATTCTCTGTCTCTATCATTCTCTGTCTATCATTCTGTCTCTCTATCATTTTCTCTCTATCATTCTCTCTCTATCATTCTCTCTCTCTATCATTCTCTCTCTCTATCATTCTCTCTCTATCATTCTCTCTCTCTATCATTCTCTCTCTAGCATTCTCTCTCTATCATTCTCTCTCTCTACCATTCTCTGTCTATCATTCTCTCTCTCCATCATTTTCTTTTTCTCTATCATTCTCTCTGTCCATCATTCTCTCTCTCTATCATTCTCTGTCTATCATTATCTCTCTCTATCATTTTCTCTCTATCATTCCCTCTCTCTATCATTCTCTCTCTATCATTCTCTCTCTCTATCATTCTCTCTCTCTATCATTCTCTCTCTATCATTCTCTCTCTTTATCATTCTCTCTCTCTATCATTCTCTCTCTATCATTCTCTCTCTATATCATTCTCTCTCTATCATTGTCTCTCTCTATCATTCTCTCTCTCTATCATTTTCTCTCTCCATCATTCTCTGTCTCCATCATTCTCTTTCTCTATTATTCTCTCTCTCTCTCTCTCTCTCGCTCTCTCTCTCTCTCTATCATTCTCTCTCTCCATCATTTTCTCTCTCCATCATTCTCTCTCTCTATCATTCTCTTTCTGCATCATTCTCTTTCTCTATCATTCTCTCTCTCTCTATCATTCTCTCTTTCTATCATTCTCTCTCTATCATTCTCTCTCTATCATTCTCTCTCTCTATCATTCTCTCTCTCTATCATTCTCTCTCTCTATCATTCTCTCTCTCTATCATTCTCTCTCTCTATCATTCTCTGTCTATCATTCTCTCTCTATCATTCTCTCTCTCTATCATTTTCTCTCTCTATCATTTTCTCTCTATCGTTCTCTCTCTATCATTCCCTCTCTCTATCATTTTCTCTCTATCATTCTCTCTCTCTATCATTTTCTCTCTATCATTCTCTCTCTCTATCATTCTCTCTCACTATCATTCTCTCTCTCTATCATTCTCTCGCTATCATTCTCTCTATCATTCTCTCTCTCTCTATCATTCTCTTTCTCTATCATTCTCTCTCTCTATCATTCTCTCTCTCTATCATTCTCTCTCTCTAGCATTCTCTCTCTATCATTCTCTCTCTCTATCATTCTCTGTCTATCATTCTCTGTCTATCATTCTCTCTCTCTATCATCTTCTCTCTCTATCATTTTCTCTCTATCGTTCTCTCTCTATCATTCCCTCTCTCTATCATTTTCTCTCTATCATTCTCTCTCTCTATCATTCTCTCTCTCCATCATTCTCTCTCTATCATTCTCTTGCTATCATTCTCTCTATCATTCTCTCTCTCTCTCTCTATCATTCTCTTTCTCTATCATTCTCTCCCTCTATCATTCTCTCTCTATCATTCTCTGTCTCTATCATTATCTCTCTCTATCATTCTCTCTCCATCATTCTCTCTCTCTCTATCATTTTCTCTCTATCACTCTCTCTTTCTATCATTCTCTCTCTCCATCATTTTCTCTTTCTCTATCATTCCGTCTGTCCATCATTCTCTCTCTCTATCATTCTCTGTCTATCATTATCTCTCTCTATCATTCTCTCTCTATCATTCCCTCTCTCTATCATTCTCTCTCTATCATTCTCTCTCTCTATCATTCTCTCGCTCCGTCATTCTCTCTCACTATCATTCTCTCTCTCTATCATTCTCTCTCACTATCATTCTCTCTCTATCATTCTCTCTCTCTATAATTTTCTCTCTATCATTCTCTCTTTCTATCATTCTCTCTCTATCATTCGCTCTCTATCATTCTCTCTCTCTATCATTCTCTCTCTCTATCATTCTCTCTCTCTATCATTCTCTCTCTCTATCATTCTCTCCCTCTATCATTCTCTCTCTATCATTTCCTGTCTCTATCATTTTCTCTCTCTATCATTCTCTGTCTCCATCATTCTCTTTCTCCATCATTCTCTCTCTCTATCATTTTCTCTCTCTCTCTCTCTCTCTCTCTCTCTCTCTCTCTCTCTCTCTCTCTATCATTCTCTCTCCCTATCATTTTCTCTCTCTATCATTCTCTCTCTCTCTATCATTCTCTCTTTCTATCATTCTCTCTCTATCATTCGCTCTCTATCATTCTCTCTCTCTATCATTCTCTCTCTCTATCATTCTCTCTTTCTATCATTCTCTCTCTATCATTCTCTCTCTCTAGCATTCTTTCTCTATCATTCTCTCTCTCTACCATTCTCTGTCTATCATTCTCTCTCTCCATCATTTTCTTTTTCTCTATCATTCTCTCTGTCCATCATTCTCTCTCTCTATCATTCTCTGTCTATCATTATCTCTCTCTATCATTCTCTCTCTATCATTCCCTCTCTCTATCATTCTCTCTCTATCATTTTCTCTCTCTATCATTCTCTCTCTCTATCATTCTCTCTCTATCATTCTCTCTATTTATCATTCTCTCTCTCTATCATTCTCTCTCTATCATTCTCTCTCTATATCATTCTCTCTCTATCATTCTCTCTCTATCATTCTCTCTCTCTATCATTCTCTCGCTCCGTCATTCTCTCTCACTATCATTCTCTCTCTCTATCATTCTCTTTCTTCATCATTCGCTTTCTCTATCATTCTCTCTCTCTCTCTATCATTCTCTCTCTCTCTCTATCATTCTCTCTCACTATCATTCTCTCTCTATCATTCTCTCTCTCCATCATTTTCTCTTTCTTTATCATCCTCTCTCTCTCTCTATTATTCTCTGTCTCTATCATTCTCTCGCTCCGTCATTCTCTCTCACTATCATTCTCTCTCTCTATCATTCTCTCTCACTATCATTCTCTCTCTATCATTCTCTCTCTCTATCATTTTCTCTCTATCATTCTGTCTTTCTATCATTCTCTCTCTATCATTCGCTCTCTATCATTCTCTCTCTATCATTCGCTCTCTCTATCATTCTCTCCCTCTATCATTCTCTCTCTATCATTTCCTGTCTCTATAATTTTCTCTCTCTATCATTCTCTGTCTCCATCATTCTCTCTCTCCATCATTCTCTCTCTCTATCATTTTCTCTCTCTCTCTCTCTCTCTCTCTCTCTCTCTCTCTCTCTCTCTCTCTCTCTCTCTCTCTCTCTCTCTCTCTCTCTCTCTCTATCATTCTCTCTCCCTATCATTTTCTCTCTCTATCATTCTCTCTCTCTCTATCATTCTCTCTTTCTATCATTCTCTCTTTCTATCATTCTCTCTCTATCATTCTCTCTCTATCATTCTCTCTCTCTATCATTCTCTCTCTCTATCATTCTCTCTCTCTATCATTCTCTCTTTCTATCATTTTCTCTCTCTATCATTTTCTCTCTATCATTCTCTCTTTCTATCATTCTCTCTCTATCATTCGCTCCCTATCATTCTATCTCTCTATCATTCTCTCTCTCTATCATTCTCTCTCTATTATTCTCTGTCTCTATCATTCTCTGTCTATCATTCTGTCTCTCTATCATTTTCTCTCTATCATTCTCTCTCTATCATTCTCTCTCTCTATCATTCTCTCTCTCTATCATTCTCTCTCTATCATTCTCTCTCTCTATCATTTTCTCTCTCTATCATTCTCGCTCTCTCTCTCTCTCTCTCTCTCTCTATCATTCTCTCTCCCTATCATTTTCTCTCTCCATCATTCTCTCTCTCCATTATTCTCTCTCTATCATTCTCTCTCTCTATCATTCTCTCTCTCTATCATTCTCTTTCTTCATCATTCGCTTTCTCTATCATTCTCTCTCTCTCTCTATCATTCTCTCTCTCTCTCTATCATTCTCTCTCACTATCATTCTCTCTCTATCATTCTCTCTCTCCATCATTTTCTCTTTCTTTATCATCCTCTCGCTCTCTCTATTATTCTCTCTCTCTATTATTCTCTCTCTCTATCATTCTCTCTTTCTATCATTCTCTCTCTATCATTCTCTCTTTCTATCATTCTCTCTCTATCATTCTCTCTCTCTATCATTCTCTGTCTATCATTCTCTCTCTATCATTCTCTCTCTCCATCATTGTCTCTCTCTATCATTTTCTCTCTATCGTTCTCTCTCTATCATTCCCTCTCTCTATCATTTTCTCTCTATCATTCTCTCTCTCTATCATTTTCTCTCTATCATTCTCTCTCTCTATCATTCTTTCTTACTATCATTCTCTCTCTCTATCATTCTCTCTCTCTATCATGCCCTTCCTCTATCATTCTCTCTCTCTAGCATTCTCTCTCTATCATTCTCTGTCTATCATTCTCTCTCTATCATTCTCTCTCTCTATCATTCTCTCGCTCCGTCATTCTCTCTCACTATCATTCTCTCTCCCTATCATTCTCTCTCACTATCATTCTCTCTCTATCATTCTCTCTCTCTATCATTTTCTCTCTATCATTCTCTCTTTCTATCATTCTCTCTCTATCATTCGCTCTCTATCATTCTCTCTCTCTATCATTCTCTCTCTCTATCATTCTCTCTCTATCATTCTCTCTCTCTATCATTTTCTCTCTCTATCATTCTCGCTCTCTCTCTCTCTCTCTCTCTCTCTATCATTCTCTCTCCCTATTATTTTCTCTCTCCATCATTCTCTCTCTCCATTATTCTCTCTCTATCATTCTCTCTCTCTATCATTCTCTCTCTCTATCATTCTCTCTCTCTATCATTCTCTTTCTTCATCATTCGCTTTCTCTATCATTCTCTCTCTCTCTCTATCATTCTCTCTCTCTCTCTATCATTCTCTCTCTCTATCATGCCCTTCCTCTATCATTCTCTCTCACTTGCATTCTCTCTCTATCATTCTCTCTCTCTATCATTCTCTGTCTATCATTCTCTGTCTATCATTCTCTCTCTCTATCATTTTCTCTCTCTATCATTTTCTCTCTATCGTTCTCTCTCTATCATTCCCTCTCTCTATCATTTTCTCTCTATCATTTTCTCTCTATCATTCTCTCTCTCTATCATTCTCTCTCTCCATCATTCTCTCTCTATCATTCTCTTGCTATCATTCTCTCTATCATTCTCTCTCTCTCTCTCTATCATTCTCTTTCTCTATCATTCTCTCCCTCTATCATTCTCTCTCTATCATTCTCTGTCTCTATCATTATCTCTCTCTATCATTCTCTCTCCATCATTCAGTCTCTCTCTATCATTTTCTCTCTATCACTCTCTCTTTCTATCATTCTCTCTCTCCATCATTTTCTCTTTCTCTATCATTCTGTCTGTCCATCATTCTCTCTCACTATCATTCTCTCTCTATCATTCTCTCTCTCTATCATTTTCTCTCTATCATTCTCTCTTTCTATCATTCTCTCTCTATCATTCGCTCTCTATCATTCTCTCTCTCTATCATTCTCTCTCTCTATCATTCTCTCTCTATCATTCTCTCTCTCTATCATTTTCTCTCTCTATCATTCTCGCTCTCTCTCTCTCTCTCTCTCTCTCTATCATTCTCTCTCCCTATTATTTTCTCTCTCCATCATTCTCTCTCTCCATTATTCTCTCTCTATCATTCTCTCTCTCTATCATTCTCTCTCTCTATCATTCTCTCTCTCTATCATTCTCTTTCTTCATCATTCGCTTTCTCTATCATTCTCTCTCTCTCTCTATCATTCTCTCTCTCTATCATTCTCTCTCTCTATCATTCTCTCTCTCTAGCATTCTCTCTCTATCATTCTCTCTCTCTATCATTCTCTCGCTCCGTCATTCTCTCTCACTATCATTCTCTCTCTCTATCATTCTCTCTCACTATCATTCTCTCTCTATCATTCTCTCTCTCTATAATTTTCTCTCTATCATTCTCTCTTTCTATCATTCTCTCTCTATCATTCGCTCTCTATCATTCTCTCTCTCTATCATTCTCTCTCTCTATCATTCTCTCTCTCTATCATTCTCTCTCTCTATCATTCTCTCCCTCTATCATTCTCTCTCTATCATTTCCTGTCTCTATCATTTTCTCTCTCTATCATTCTCTGTCTCCATCATTCTCTTTCTCCATCATTCTCTCTCTCTATCATTTTCTCTCTCTCTCTCTCTCTCTCTCTCTCTCTCTCTCTCTCTCTCTCTCTCTCTATCATTCTCTCTCCCTATCATTTTCTCTCTCTATCATTCTCTCTCTCTCTATCATTCTCTCTTTCTATCATTCTCTCTCTATCATTCGCTCTCTATCATTCTCTCTCTCTATCATTCTCTCTCTCTATCATTCTCTCTTTCTATCATTCTCTCTCTATCATTCTCTCTCTCTAGCATTCTTTCTCTATCATTCTCTCTCTCTACCATTCTCTGTCTATCATTCTCTCTCTCCATCATTTTCTTTTTCTCTATCATTCTCTCTGTCCATCATTCTCTCTCTCTATCATTCTCTGTCTATCATTATCTCTCTCTATCATTCTCTCTCTATCATTCCCTCTCTCTATCATTCTCTCTCTATCATTTTCTCTCTCTATCATTCTCTCTCTCTATCATTCTCTCTCTATCATTCTCTCTATTTATCATTCTCTCTCTCTATCATTCTCTCTCTATCATTCTCTCTCTATATCATTCTCTCTCTATCATTCTCTCTCTATCATTCTCTCTCTCTATCATTCTCTCGCTCCGTCATTCTCTCTCACTATCATTCTCTCTCTCTATCATTCTCTTTCTTCATCATTCGCTTTCTCTATCATTCTCTCTCTCTCTCTATCATTCTCTCTCTCTCTCTATCATTCTCTCTCACTATCATTCTCTCTCTATCATTCTCTCTCTCCATCATTTTCTCTTTCTTTATCATCCTCTCTCTCTCTCTATTATTCTCTGTCTCTATCATTCTCTCGCTCCGTCATTCTCTCTCACTATCATTCTCTCTCTCTATCATTCTCTCTCACTATCATTCTCTCTCTATCATTCTCTCTCTCTATCATTTTCTCTCTATCATTCTGTCTTTCTATCATTCTCTCTCTATCATTCGCTCTCTATCATTCTCTCTCTATCATTCGCTCTCTCTATCATTCTCTCCCTCTATCATTCTCTCTCTATCATTTCCTGTCTCTATCATTTTCTCTCTCTATCATTCTCTGTCTCCATCATTCTCTCTCTCCATCATTCTCTCTCTCTATCATTTTCTCTCTCTCTCTCTCTCTCTCTCTCTCTCTCTCTCTCTCTCTCTCTCTCTCTCTCTCTATCATTCTCTCTCCCTATCATTTTCTCTCTCTATCATTCTCTCTCTCTCTATCATTCTCTCTTTCTATCATTCTCTCTTTCTATCATTCTCTCTCTATCATTCTCTCTCTATCATTCTCTCTCTCTATCATTCTCTCTCTCTATCATTCTCTCTCTCTATCATTCTCTCTTTCTATCATTTTCTCTCTCTATCATTTTCTCTCTATCATTCTCTCTTTCTATCATTCTCTCTCTATCATTCGCTCCCTATCATTCTCTCTCTCTATCATTCTCTCTCTCTATCATTCTCTCTCTATTATTCTCTGTCTCTATCATTCTCTGTCTATCATTCTGTCTCTCTATCATTTTCTCTCTATCATTCTCTCTCTATCATTCTCTCTCTCTATCATTCTCTCTCTCTATCATTCTCTCTCTATCATTCTCTCTCTCTATCATTCTCTCTCTAGCATTCTCTCTCTATCATTCTCTCTCTCTACCATTCTCTGTCTATCATTCTCTCTCTCCATCATTTTCTTTTTCTCTATCATT
Organism: Dyspetes luteomarginatus; assembly: GCA_963669185.1. Taxonomy (NCBI): domain Eukaryota; kingdom Metazoa; phylum Arthropoda; class Insecta; order Hymenoptera; family Ichneumonidae; genus Dyspetes; species Dyspetes luteomarginatus. Next base: position 13,314,608 of record OY769905.1, read on the forward strand.
CTCTCTGTCCATCATTCTCTCTCTCTATCATTCTCTGTCTATCATTATCTCTCTCTATCATTTTCTCTCTATCATTCCCTCTCTCTATCATTCTCTCTCTATCATTCTCTCTCTCTATCATTCTCTCTCTCTATCATTCTCTCTCTATCATTCTCTCTCTTTATCATTCTCTCTCTCTATCATTCTCTCTCTATCATTCTCTCTCTATATCATTCTCTCTCTATCATTGTCTCTCTCTATCATTCTCTCTCTCTATCATTTTCTCTCTCCATCATTCTCTGTCTCCATCATTCTCTTTCTCTATTATTCTCTCTCTCTCTCTCTCTCTCGCTCTCTCTCTCTCTCTATCATTCTCTCTCTCCATCATTTTCTCTCTCCATCATTCTCTCTCTCTATCATTCTCTTTCTGCATCATTCTCTTTCTCTATCATTCTCTCTCTCTCTATCATTCTCTCTTTCTATCATTCTCTCTCTATCATTCTCTCTCTATCATTCTCTCTCTCTATCATTCTCTCTCTCTATCATTCTCTCTCTCTATCATTCTCTCTCTCTATCATCTCTCTCTATCATTCTTTCTTACTATCATTCTCTCTCTCTATCATTCTCTCTCTCTATCATGCCCTTCCTCTATCATTCTCTCTCTCTAGCATTCTCTCTCTATCATTCTCTGTCTATCATTCTCTCTCTATCATTCTCTCTCTCTATCATTCTCTCGCTCCGTCATTCTCTCTCACTATCATTCTCTCTCCCTATCATTCTCTCTCACTATCATTCTCTCTCTATCATTCTCTCTCTCTATCACTCTCTCTCTATCATTCTCTCTTCTATCATTCTCTCTCTATCATTCTCTCTCTCTATCATTCTCTCTCTCTAGCATTCTCTCTCTATCATTCTCTCTCTCTATCATTCTCTGTCTATCATTCTCTGTCTATCATTCTCTCTCTCTATCATCTTCTCTCTCTATCATTTTCTCTCTATCGTTCTCTCTCTATCATTCCCTCTCTCTATCATTTTCTCTCTATCATTCTCTCTCTCTATCATTCTCTCTCTCCATCATTCTCTCTCTATCATTCTCTTGCTATCATTCTCTCTATCATTCTCTCTCTCTCTCTCTATCATTCTCTTTCTCTATCATTCTCTCCCTCTATCATTCTCTCTCTATCATTCTCTGTCTCTATCATTATCTCTCTCTATCATTCTCTCTCCATCATTCTCTCTCTCTCTATCATTTTCTCTCTATCACTCTCTCTTTCTATCATTCTCTCTCTCCATCATTTTCTCTTTCTCTATCATTCTGTCTGTCCATCATTCTCTCTCTCTATCATTCTCTGTCTATCATTATCTCTCTCTATCATTCTCTCTCTATCATTCCCTCTCTCTATCATTCTCTCTCTATCATTCTCTCTCTCTATCATTCTCTCGCTCCGTCATTCTCTCTCACTATCATTCTCTCTCTCTATCATTCTCTCTCACTATCATTCTCTCTCTATCATTCTCTCTCTCTATAATTTTCTCTCTATCATTCTCTCTTTCTATCATTCTCTCTCTATCATTCGCTCTCTATCATTCTCTCTCTCTATCATTCTCTCTCTCTATCATTCTCTCTCTCTATCATTCTCTCTCTCTATCATTCTCTCCCTCTATCATTCTCTCTCTATCATTTCCTGTCTCTATCATTTTCTCTCTCTATCATTCTCTGTCTCCATCATTCTCTTTCTCCATCATTCTCTCTCTCTATCATTTTCTCTCTCTCTCTCTCTCTCTCTCTCTCTCTCTCTCTCTCTCTCTCTCTCTCTCTCTATCATTCTCTCTCCCTATCATTTTCTCTCTCTATCATTCTCTCTCTCTCTATCATTCTCTCTTTCTATCATTCTCTCTCTATCATTCGCTCTCTATCATTCTCTCTCTCTATCATTCTCTCTCTCTATCATTCTCTCTTTCTATCATTCTCTCTCTATCATTCTCTCTCTCTAGCATTCTTTCTCTATCATTCTCTCTCTCTACCATTCTCTGTCTATCATTCTCTCTCTCCATCATTTTCTTTTTCTCTATCATTCTCTCTGTCCATCATTCTCTCTCTCTATCATTCTCTGTCTATCATTATCTCTCTCTATCATTCTCTCTCTATCATTCCCTCTCTCTATCATTCTCTCTCTATCATTTTCTCTCTCTATCATTCTCTCTCTCTATCATTCTCTCTCTATCATTCTCTCTATTTATCATTCTCTCTCTCTATCATTCTCTCTCTATCATTCTCTCTCTATATCATTCTCTCTCTATCATTCTCTCTCTATCATTCTCTCTCTCTATCATTCTCTCGCTCCGTCATTCTCTCTCACTATCATTCTCTCTCTCTATCATTCTCTTTCTTCATCATTCGCTTTCTCTATCATTCTCTCTCTCTCTCTATCATTCTCTCTCTCTCTCTATCATTCTCTCTCACTATCATTCTCTCTCTATCATTCTCTCTCTCCATCATTTTCTCTTTCTTTATCATCCTCTCTCTCTCTCTATTATTCTCTGTCTCTATCATTCTCTCGCTCCGTCATTCTCTCTCACTATCATTCTCTCTCTCTATCATTCTCTCTCACTATCATTCTCTCTCTATCATTCTCTCTCTCTATCATTTTCTCTCTATCATTCTGTCTTTCTATCATTCTCTCTCTATCATTCGCTCTCTATCATTCTCTCTCTATCATTCGCTCTCTCTATCATTCTCTCCCTCTATCATTCTCTCTCTATCATTTCCTGTCTCTATAATTTTCTCTCTCTATCATTCTCTGTCTCCATCATTCTCTCTCTCCATCATTCTCTCTCTCTATCATTTTCTCTCTCTCTCTCTCTCTCTCTCTCTCTCTCTCTCTCTCTCTCTCTCTCTCTCTCTCTCTCTCTCTCTCTCTATCATTCTCTCTCCCTATCATTTTCTCTCTCTATCATTCTCTCTCTCTCTATCATTCTCTCTTTCTATCATTCTCTCTTTCTATCATTCTCTCTCTATCATTCTCTCTCTATCATTCTCTCTCTCTATCATTCTCTCTCTCTATCATTCTCTCTCTCTATCATTCTCTCTTTCTATCATTTTCTCTCTCTATCATTTTCTCTCTATCATTCTCTCTTTCTATCATTCTCTCTCTATCATTCGCTCCCTATCATTCTCTCTCTCTATCATTCTCTCTCTCTATCATTCTCTCTCTATTATTCTCTGTCTCTATCATTCTCTGTCTATCATTCTGTCTCTCTATCATTTTCTCTCTATCATTCTCTCTCTATCATTCTCTCTCTCTATCATTCTCTCTCTCTATCATTCTCTCTCTATCATTCTCTCTCTCTATCATTTTCTCTCTCTATCATTCTCGCTCTCTCTCTCTCTCTCTCTCTCTCTATCATTCTCTCTCCCTATCATTTTCTCTCTCCATCATTCTCTCTCTCCATTATTCTCTCTCTATCATTCTCTCTCTCTATCATTCTCTCTCTCTATCATTCTCTTTCTTCATCATTCGCTTTCTCTATCATTCTCTCTCTCTCTCTATCATTCTCTCTCTCTCTCTATCATTCTCTCTCACTATCATTCTCTCTCTATCATTCTCTCTCTCCATCATTTTCTCTTTCTTTATCATCCTCTCGCTCTCTCTATTATTCTCTCTCTCTATTATTCTCTCTCTCTATCATTCTCTCTTTCTATCATTCTCTCTCTATCATTCTCTCTTTCTATCATTCTCTCTCTATCATTCTCTCTCTCTATCATTCTCTGTCTATCATTCTCTCTCTATCATTCTCTCTCTCCATCATTGTCTCTCTCTATCATTTTCTCTCTATCGTTCTCTCTCTATCATTCCCTCTCTCTATCATTTTCTCTCTATCATTCTCTCTCTCTATCATTTTCTCTCTATCATTCTCTCTCTCTATCATTCTTTCTTACTATCATTCTCTCTCTCTATCATTCTCTCTCTCTATCATGCCCTTCCTCTATCATTCTCTCTCTCTATCATTCTCTCGCTCCGTCATTCTCTCTCACTATCATTCTCTCTCCCTATCATTCTCTCTCACTATCATTCTCTCTCTATCATTCTCTCTCTCTATCATTTTCTCTCTATCATTCTCTCTTTCTATCATTCTCTCTCTATCATTCGCTCTCTATCATTCTCTCTCTCTATCATTCTCTCTCTCTATCATTCTCTCTCTATCATTCTCTCTCTCTATCATTTTCTCTCTCTATCATTCTCGCTCTCTCTCTCTCTCTCTCTCTCTCTATCATTCTCTCTCCCTATTATTTTCTCTCTCCATCATTCTCTCTCTCCATTATTCTCTCTCTATCATTCTCTCTCTCTATCATTCTCTCTCTCTATCATTCTCTCTCTCTATCATTCTCTTTCTTCATCATTCGCTTTCTCTATCATTCTCTCTCTCTCTCTATCATTCTCTCTCTCTCTCTATCATTCTCTCTCTCTATCATGCCCTTCCTCTATCATTCTCTCTCACTTGCATTCTCTCTCTATCATTCTCTCTCTCTATCATTCTCTGTCTATCATTCTCTGTCTATCATTCTCTCTCTCTATCATTTTCTCTCTCTATCATTTTCTCTCTATCGTTCTCTCTCTATCATTCCCTCTCTCTATCATTTTCTCTCTATCATTTTCTCTCTATCATTCTCTCTCTCTATCATTCTCTCTCTCCATCATTCTCTCTCTATCATTCTCTTGCTATCATTCTCTCTATCATTCTCTCTCTCTCTCTCTATCATTCTCTTTCTCTATCATTCTCTCCCTCTATCATTCTCTCTCTATCATTCTCTGTCTCTATCATTATCTCTCTCTATCATTCTCTCTCCATCATTCAGTCTCTCTCTATCATTTTCTCTCTATCACTCTCTCTTTCTATCATTCTCTCTCTCCATCATTTTCTCTTTCTCTATCATTCTGTCTGTCCATCATTCTCTCTCACTATCATTCTCTCTCTATCATTCTCTCTCTCTATCATTTTCTCTCTATCATTCTCTCTTTCTATCATTCTCTCTCTATCATTCGCTCTCTATCATTCTCTCTCTCTATCATTCTCTCTCTCTATCATTCTCTCTCTATCATTCTCTCTCTCTATCATTTTCTCTCTCTATCATTCTCGCTCTCTCTCTCTCTCTCTCTCTCTCTATCATTCTCTCTCCCTATTATTTTCTCTCTCCATCATTCTCTCTCTCCATTATTCTCTCTCTATCATTCTCTCTCTCTATCATTCTCTCTCTCTATCATTCTCTCTCTCTATCATTCTCTTTCTTCATCATTCGCTTTCTCTATCATTCTCTCTCTCTCTCTATCATTCTCTCTCTCTATCATTCTCTCTCTCTATCATTCTCTCTCTCTAGCATTCTCTCTCTATCATTCTCTCTCTCTATCATTCTCTGTCTATCATTCTCTGTCTATCATTCTCTCTCTCTATCATCTTCTCTCTCTATCATTTTCTCTCTATCGTTCTCTCTCTATCATTCCCTCTCTCTATCATTTTCTCTCTATCATTCTCTCTCTCTATCATTCTCTCTCTCCATCATTCTCTCTCTATCATTCTCTTGCTATCATTCTCTCTATCATTCTCTCTCTCTCTCTCTATCATTCTCTTTCTCTATCATTCTCTCCCTCTATCATTCTCTCTCTATCATTCTCTGTCTCTATCATTATCTCTCTCTATCATTCTCTCTCCATCATTCTCTCTCTCTCTATCATTTTCTCTCTATCACTCTCTCTTTCTATCATTCTCTCTCTCCATCATTTTCTCTTTCTCTATCATTCTGTCTGTCCATCATTCTCTCTCTCTATCATTCTCTGTCTATCATTATCTCTCTCTATCATTCTCTCTCTATCATTCCCACTCTCTATCATTCTCTCTCTATCATTCTCTCTCTCTATCATTCTCTCGCTCCGTCATTCTCTCTCACTATCATTCTCTCTCTCTATCATTCTCTCTCACTATCATTCTCTCTCTATCATTCTCTCTCTCTATAATTTTCTCTCTATCATTCTCTCTTTCTATCATTCTCTCTCTATCATTCGCTCTCTATCATTCTCTCTCTCTATCATTCTCTCTCTCTATCATTCTCTCTCTCTATCATTCTCTCCCTCTATCATTCTCTCTCTATCATTTCCTGTCTCTATCATTTTCTCTCTCTATCATTCTCTGTCTCCATCATTCTCTTTCTCCATCATTCTCTCTCTCTATCATTTTCTCTCTCTCTCTCTCTCTCTCTCTCTCTCTCTCTCTCTCTCTCTCTCTCTCTCTCTCTCTATCATTCTCTCTCCCTATCATTTTCTCTCTCTATCATTCTCTCTCTCTCTATCATTCTCTCTTTCTATCATTCTCTCTCTATCATTCGCTCTCTATCATTCTCTCTCTCTATCATTCTCTCTCTCTATCATTCTCTCTTTCTATCATTCTCTCTCTATCATTCTCTCTCTCTAGCATTCTTTCTCTATCATTCTCTCTCTCTACCATTCTCTGTCTATCATTCTCTCTCTCCATCATTTTCTTTTTCTCTATCATTCTCTCTGTCCATCATTCTCTCTCTCTATCATTCTCTGTCTATCATTATCTCTCTCTATCATTCTCTCTCTATCATTCCCTCTCTCTATCATTCTCTCTCTATCATTTTCTCTCTCTATCATTCTCTCTCTCTATCATTCTCTCTCTATCATTCTCTCTATTTATCATTCTCTCTCTCTATCATTCTCTCTCTACCATTCTCTCTCTATATCATTCTCTCTCTATCATTCTCTCTCTATCATTCTCTCTCTCTATCATTCTCTCGCTCCGTCATTCTCTCTCACTATCATTCTCTCTCTCTATCATTCTCTTTCTTCATCATTCGCTTTCTCTATCATTCTCTCTCTCTCTCTATCATTCTCTCTCTCTCTCTATCATTCTCTCTCACTATCATTCTCTCTCTATCATTCTCTCTCTCCATCATTTTCTCTTTCTTTATCATCCTCTCTCTCTCTCTATTATTCTCTGTCTCTATCATTCTCTCGCTCCGTCATTCTCTCTCACTATCATTCTCTCTCTCTATCATTCTCTCTCACTATCATTCTCTCTCTATCATTCTCTCTCTCTATCATTTTCTCTCTATCATTCTGTCTTTCTATCATTCTCTCTCTATCATTCGCTCTCTATCATTCTCTCTCTATCATTCGCTCTCTCTATCATTCTCTCCCTCTATCATTCTCTCTCTATCATTTCCTGTCTCTATCATTTTCTCTCTCTATCATTCTCTGTCTCCATCATTCTCTCTCTCCATCATTCTCTCTCTCTATCATTTTCTCTCTCTCTCTCTCTCTCTCTCTCTCTCTCTCTCTCTCTCTCTCTCTCTCTCTCTCTCTCTCTCTCTCTCTCTCTCTCTATCATTCTCTCTCCCTATCATTTTCTCTCTCTATCATTCTCTCTCTCTCTATCATTCTCTCTTTCTATCATTCTCTCTTTCTATCATTCTCTCTCTATCATTCTCTCTCTATCATTCTCTCTCTCTATCATTCTCTCTCTCTATCATTCTCTCTCTCTATCATTCTCTCTTTCTATCATTTTCTCTCTCTATCATTTTCTCTCTATCATTCTCTCTTTCTATCATTCTCTCTCTATCATTCGCTCCCTATCATTCTCTCTCTCTATCATTCTCTCTCTCTATCATTCTCTCTCTATTATTCTCTGTCTCTATCATTCTCTGTCTATCATTCTGTCTCTCTATCATTTTCTCTCTATCATTCTCTCTCTATCATTCTCTCTCTCTATCATTCTCTCTCTCTATCATTCTCTCTCTATCATTCTCTCTCTCTATCATTTTCTCTCTCTATCATTCTCGCTCTCTCTCTCTCTCTCTCTCTCTCTATCATTCTCTCTCCCTATCATTTTCTCTCTCCATCATTCTCTCTCTCCATTATTCTCTCTCTATCATTCTCTCTCTCTATCATTCTCTCTCTCTATCATTCTCTTTCTTCATCATTCGCTTTCTCTATCATTCTCTCTCTCTCTCTATCATTCTCTCTCTCTCTCTATCATTCTCTCTCACTATCATTCTCTCTCTATCATTCTCTCTCTCCATCATTTTCTCTTTCTTTATCATCCTCTCGCTCTCTCTATTATTCTCTCTCTCTATTATTCTCTCTCTCTATCATTCTCTCTTTCTATCATTCTCTCTCTATCATTCTCTCTTTCTATCATTCTCTCTCTATCATTCTCTCTCTCTATCATTCTCTGTCTATCATTCTCTCTCTATCATTCTCTCTCTCCATCATTGTCTCTCTCTATCATTTTCTCTCTATCGTTCTCTCTCTATCATTCCCTCTCTCTATCATTTTCTCTCTATCATTCTCTCTCTCTATCATTTTCTCTCTATCATTCTCTCTCTCTATCATTCTTTCTTACTATCATTCTCTCTCTCTATCATTCTCTCTCTCTATCATGCCCTTCCTCTATCATTCTCTCTCTCTAGCATTCTCTCTCTATCATTCTCTGTCTATCATTCTCTCTCTATCATTCTCTCTCTCTATCATTCTCTCGCTCCGTCATTCTCTCTCACTATCATTCTCTCTCCCTATCATTCTCTCTCACTATCATTCTCTCTCTATCATTCTCTCTCTCTATCATTTTCTCTCTATCATTCTCTCTTTCTATCATTCTCTCTCTATCATTCGCTCTCTATCATTCTCTCTCTCTATCATTCTCTCTCTCTATCATTCTCTCTCTATCATTCTCTCTCTCTATCATTTTCTCTCTCTATCATTCTCGCTCTCTCTCTCTCTCTCTCTCTCTCTATCATTCTCTCTCCCTATTATTTTCTCTCTCCATCATTCTCTCTCTCCATTATTCTCTCTCTATCATTCTCTCTCTCTATCATTCTCTCTCTCTATCATTCTCTCTCTCTATCATTCTCTTTCTTCATCATTCGCTTTCTCTATCAATCTCTCTCTCTCTCTATCATTCTCTCTCTCTCTCTATCATTCTCTCTCTCTATCATGCCCTTCCTCTATCATTCTCTCTCACTTGCATTCTCTCTCTATCATTCTCTCTCTCTATCATTCTCTGTCTATCATTCTCTGTCTATCATTCTCTCTCTCTATCATTTTCTCTCTCTATCATTTTCTCTCTATCGTTCTCTCTCTATCATTCCCTCTCTCTATCATTTTCTCTCTATCATTTTCTCTCTATCATTCTCTCTCTCTATCATTCTCTCTGTCCATCATTCTCTCTCTATCATTCTCTTGCTATCATTCTCTCTATCATTCTCTCTCTCTCTCTCTATCATTCTCTTTCTCTATCATTCTCTCCCTCTATCATTCTCTCTCTATCATTCTCTGTCTCTATCATTATCTCTCTCTATCATTCTCTCTCCATCATTCAGTCTCTCTCTATCATTTTCTCTCTATCACTCTCTCTTTCTATCATTCTCTCTCTCCATCATTTTCTCTTTCTCTATCATTCTGTCTGTCCATCATTCTCTCTCACTATCATTCTCTCTCTATCATTCTCTCTCTCTATCATTTTCTCTCTATCATTCTCTCTTTCTATCATTCTCTCTCTATCATTCGCTCTCTATCATTCTCTCTCTCTATCATTCTCTCTCTCTATCATTCTCTCTCTATCATTCTCTCTCTCTATCATTTTCTCTCTCTATCATTCTCGCTCTCTCTCTCTCTCTCTCTCTCTCTATCATTCTCTCTCCCTATTATTTTCTCTCTCCATCATTCTCTCTCTCCATTATTCTCTCTCTATCATTCTCTCTCTCTATCATTCTCTCTCTCTATCATTCTCTCTCTCTATCATTCTCTTTCTTCATCATTCGCTTTCTCTATCATTCTCTCTCTCTCTCTATCATTCTCTCTCTCTATCATGCCCTTCCTCTATCATTCTCTCTCACTTGCATTCTCTCTCTATCATTCTCTCTCTCTATCATTCTCTGTCTATCAATCTCTGTCTATCATTCTCTCTCTCTATCATTTTCTCTCTATCGTTCTCTCTCTATCATTCCCTCTCTCTATCATTTTCTCTCTATCATTTTCTCTCTATCATTCTCTCTCTCTATCATTCTCTCTCTCCATCATTCTCTCTCTATCATTCTCTTGCTATCATTCTCTCTATCATTCTCTCTCTCTCTCTCTATCATTCTCTTTCTCTATCATTCTCTCCCTCTATCATTCTCTCTCTATCATTCTCTGTCTCTATCATTATCTCTCTCTATCATTCTCTCTCCATCATTCAGTCTCTCTCTATCATTTTCTCTCTATCACTCTCTCTTTCTATCATTCTCTCTCTCCATCATTTTCTCTTTCTCTATCATTCTGTCTGTCCATCATTCTCTCTCTCTATCATTCTCTGTCTATCATTATCTCTCTCTATCATTCTCTCTCTATCATTCCCTCTCTCTATCATTCTCTCTCTATCATTCTCTCTCTCTATCATTCTCTCGCTCCGTCATTCTCTCTCACTATCATTCTCTCTCTCTATCATTCTCTCTCACTATCATTCTCTCTCTATCATTCTCTCTCTCTATCATTTTCTCTCTATCATTCTCTCTTTCTATCATTCTCTCTCTATCATTCGCTCTCTATCATTCTCTCTCTCTATCATTCTCTCTCTCTATCATTCTCTCTCTATCATTCTCTCTCTCTATCATTTTTTCTCTCTTTCATTCTCGCTCTCTCTCTCTCTCTCTCTCTCTATCATTCTCTCTCCCTATTATTTTCTCTCTCCATCATTCTCTCTCTCCATTATTCTCTCTCTATCATTCTCTCTCTCTATCATTCTCTCTCTCTATCATTCTCTCTCTCTATCATTCTCTTTCTTCATCATTCGCTTTCTCTATCATTCTCTCTCTCTCTCTATCATTCTCTCTCTCTCTCTATCATTCTCTCTCTCTATCATGCCCTTCCTCTATCATTCTCTCTCACTTGCATTCTCTCTCTATCATTCTCTCTCTCTATCATTCTCTGTCTATCATTCTCTGTCTATCATTCTCTCTCTCTATCATTTTCTCTCTCTATCATTTTCTCTCTATCGTTCTCTCTCTATCATTCCCTCTCTCTATCATTTTCTCTCTATCATTTTCTCTCTATCATTCTCTCTCTCTATCATTCTCTCTCTCCATCATTCTCTCTCTATCATTCTCTTGCTATCATTCTCTCTATCATTCTCTCTCTCTCTCTCTATCATTCTCTTTCTCTATCATTCTCTCCCTCTATCATTCTCTCTCTATCATTCTCTGTCTCTATCATTATCTCTCTCTATCATTCTCTCTCCATCATTCAGTCTCTCTCTATCATTTTCTCTCTATCACTCTCTCTTTCTATCATTCTCTCTCTCCATCATTTTCTCTTTCTCTATCATTCTGTCTGTCCATCATTCTCTCTCACTATCATTCTCTCTCTATCATTCTCTCTCTCTATCATTTTCTCTCTATCATTCTCTCTTTCTATCATTCTCTCTCTATCATTCGCTCTCTATCATTCTCTCTCTCTATCATTCTCTCTCTCTATCATTCTCTCTCTATCATTCTCTCTCTCTATCATTTTCTCTCTCTATCATTCTCGCTCTCTCTCTCTCTCTCTCTCTCTCTATCATTCTCTCTCCCTATTATTTTCTCTCTCCATCATTCTCTCTCTCCATTATTCTCTCTCTATCATTCTCTCTCTCTATCATTCTCTCTCTCTATCATTCTCTCTCTCTATCATTCTCTTTCTTCATCATTCGCTTTCTCTATCATTCTCTCTCTCTCTCTATCATTCTCTCTCTCTATCATTCTCTCTCTCTATCATTCTCTCTCTCTAGCATTCTCTCTCTATCATTCTCTCTCTCTATCATTCTCTCGCTCCGTCATTCTCTCTCACTATCATTCTCTCTCTCTATCATTCTCTCTCACTATCATTCTCTCTCTATCATTCTCTCTCTCTATAATTTTCTCTCTATCATTCTCTCTTTCTATCATTCTCTCTCTATCATTCGCTCTCTATCATTCTCTCTCTCTATCATTCTCTCTCTCTATCATTCTCTCTCTCTATCATTCTCTCTCTCTATCATTCTCTCCCTCTATCATTCTCTCTCTATCATTTCCTGTCTCTATCATTTTCTCTCTCTATCATTCTCTGTCTCCATCATTCTCTTTCTCCATCATTCTCTCTCTCTATCATTTTCTCTCTCTCTCTCTCTCTCTCTCTCTCTCTCTCTCTCTCTCTCTCTCTCTCTATCATTCTCTCTCCCTATCATTTTCTCTCTCTATCATTCTCTCTCTCTCTATCATTCTCTCTTTCTATCATTCTCTCTCTATCATTCGCTCTCTATCATTCTCTCTCTCTATCATTCTCTCTCTCTATCATTCTCTCTTTCTATCATTCTCTCTCTATCATTCTCTCTCTCTAGCATTCTTTCTCTATCATTCTCTCTCTCTACCATTCTCTGTCTATCATTCTCTCTCTCCATCATTTTCTTTTTCTCTATCATTCTCTCTGTCCATCATTCTCTCTCTCTATCATTCTCTGTCTATCATTATCTCTCTCTATCATTCTCTCTCTATCATTCCCTCTCTCTATCATTCTCTCTCTATCATTTTCTCTCTCTATCATTCTCTCTCTCTATCATTCTCTCTCTATCATTCTCTCTATTTATCATTCTCTCTCTCTATCATTCTCTCTCTATCATTCTCTCTCTATATCATTCTCTCTCTATCATTCTCTCTCTATCATTCTCTCTCTCTATCATTCTCTCGCTCCGTCATTCTCTCTCACTATCATTCTCTCTCTCTATCATTCTCTTTCTTCATCATTCGCTTTCTCTATCATTCTCTCTCTCTCTCTATCATTCTCTCTCTCTCTCTATCATTCTCTCTCACTATCATTCTCTCTCTATCATTCTCTCTCTCCATCATTTTCTCTTTCTTTATCATCCTCTCTCTCTCTCTATTATTCTCTGTCTCTATCATTCTCTCGCTCCGTCATTCTCTCTCACTATCATTCTCTCTCTCTATCATTCTCTCTCACTATCATTCTCTCTCTATCATTCTCTCTCTCTATCATTTTCTCTCTATCATTCTGTCTTTCTATCATTCTCTCTCTATCATTCGCTCTCTATCATTCTCTCTCTATCATTCGCTCTCTCTATCATTCTCTCCCTCTATCATTCTCTCTCTATCATTTCCTGTCTCTATCATTTTCTCTCTCTATCATTCTCTGTCTCCATCATTCTCTCTCTCCATCATTCTCTCTCTCTATCATTTTCTCTCTCTCTCTCTCTCTCTCTCTCTCTCTCTCTCTCTCTCTCTCTCTCTCTCTCTCTCTCTATCATTCTCTCTCCCTATCATTTTCTCTCTCTATCATTCTCTCTCTCTCTATCATTCTCTCTTTCTATCATTCTCTCTTTCTATCATTCTCTCTCTATCATTCTCTCTCTATCATTCTCTCTCTCTATCATTCTCTCTCTCTATCATTCTCTCTCTCTATCATTCTCTCTTTCTATCATTTTCTCTCTCTATCATTTTCTCTCTATCATTCTCTCTTTCTATCATTCTCTCTCTATCATTCGCTCCCTATCATTCTCTCTCTCTATCATTCTCTCTCTCTATCATTCTCTCTCTATTATTCTCTGTCTCTATCATTCTCTGTCTATCATTCTGTCTCTCTATCATTTTCTCTCTATCATTCTCTCTCTATCATTCTCTCTCTCTATCATTCTCTCTCTCTATCATTCTCTCTCTATCATTCTCTCTCTCTATCATTCTCTCTCTAGCATTCTCTCTCTATCATTCTCTCTCTCTACCATTCTCTGTCTATCATTCTCTCTCTCCATCATTTTCTTTTTCTCTATCATTCTCTCTGTCCATCATTCTCTCTCTCTATCATTCTCTGTCTATCATTATCTCTCTCTATCATTTTCTCTCTATCATTCCCTCTCTCTATCATTCTCTCTCTATCATTCTCTCTCTCTATCATTCTCTCTCTCTATCATTCTCTCTCTATCATTCTCTCTCTTTATCATTCTCTCTCTCTATCATTCTCTCTCTATCATTCTCTCTCTATATCATTCTCTCTCTATCATTGTCTCTCTCTATCATTCTCTCTCTCTATCATTTTCTCTCTCCATCATTCTCTGTCTCCATCATTCTCTTTCTCTATTATTCTCTCTCTCTCTCTCTCTCTCGCTCTCTCTCTCTCTCTATCATTCTCTCTCTCCATCATTTTCTCTCTCCATCATTCTCTCTCTCTATCATTCTCTTTCTGCATCATTCTCTTTCTCTATCATTCTCTCTCTCTCTATCATTCTCTCTTTCTATCATTCTCTCTCTATCATTCTCTCTCTATCATTCTCTCTCTCTATCATTCTCTCTCTCTATCATTCTCTCTCTCTATCATTCTCTCTCTCTATCATTCTCTCTCTCTATCATTCTCTGTCTATCATTCTCTCTCTATCATTCTCTCTCTCTATCATTTTCTCTCTCTATCATTTTCTCTCTATCGTTCTCTCTCTATCATTCCCTCTCTCTATCATTTTCTCTCTATCATTCTCTCTCTCTATCATTTTCTCTCTATCATTCTCTCTCTCTATCATTCTCTCTCACTATCATTCTCTCTCTCTATCATTCTCTCGCTATCATTCTCTCTATCATTCTCTCTCTCTCTATCATTCTCTTTCTCTATCATTCTCTCTCTCTATCATTCTCTCTCTCTATCATTCTCTCTCTCTAGCATTCTCTCTCTATCATTCTCTCTCTCTATCATTCTCTGTCTATCATTCTCTGTCTATCATTCTCTCTCTCTATCATCTTCTCTCTCTATCATTTTCTCTCTATCGTTCTCTCTCTATCATTCCCTCTCTCTATCATTTTCTCTCTATCATTCTCTCTCTCTATCATTCTCTCTCTCCATCATTCTCTCTCTATCATTCTCTTGCTATCATTCTCTCTATCATTCTCTCTCTCTCTCTCTATCATTCTCTTTCTCTATCATTCTCTCCCTCTATCATTCTCTCTCTATCATTCTCTGTCTCTATCATTATCTCTCTCTATCATTCTCTCTCCATCATTCTCTCTCTCTCTATCATTTTCTCTCTATCACTCTCTCTTTCTATCATTCTCTCTCTCCATCATTTTCTCTTTCTCTATCATTCTGTCTGTCCATCATTCTCTCTCTCTATCATTCTCTGTCTATCATTATCTCTCTCTATCATTCTCTCTCTATCATTCCCTCTCTCTATCATTCTCTCTCTATCATTCTCTCTCTCTATCATTCTCTCGCTCCGTCATTCTCTCTCACTATCATTCTCTCTCTCTATCATTCTCTCTCACTATCATTCTCTCTCTATCATTCTCTCTCTCTATAATTTTCTCTCTATCATTCTCTCTTTCTATCATTCTCTCTCTATCATTCGCTCTCTATCATTCTCTCTCTCTATCATTCTCTCTCTCTATCATTCTCTCTCTCTATCATTCTCTCTCTCTATCATTCTCTCCCTCTATCATTCTCTCTCTATCATTTCCTGTCTCTATCATTTTCTCTCTCTATCATTCTCTGTCTCCATCATTCTCTTTCTCCATCATTCTCTCTCTCTATCATTCTCTCTCTCTCTCTCTCTCTCTCTCTCTCTCTCTCTCTCTCTCTCTCTCTCTCTATCATTCTCTCTCCCTATCATTTTCTCTCTCTATCATTCTCTCTCTCTCTATCATTCTCTCTTTCTATCATTCTCTCTCTATCATTCGCTCTCTATCATTCTCTCTCTCTATCATTCTCTCTCTCTATCATTCTCTCTTTCTATCATTCTCTCTCTATCATTCTCTCTCTCTAGCATTCTTTCTCTATCATTCTCTCTCTCTACCATTCTCTGTCTATCATTCTCTCTCTCCATCATTTTCTTTTTCTCTATCATTCTCTCTGTCCATCATTCTCTCTCTCTATCATTCTCTGTCTATCATTATCTCTCTCTATCATTCTCTCTCTATCATTCCCTCTCTCTATCATTCTCTCTCTATCATTTTCTCTCTCTATCATTCTCTCTCTCTATCATTCTCTCTCTATCATTCTCTCTATTTATCATTCTCTCTCTCTATCATTCTCTCTCTATCATTCTCTCTCTATATCATTCTCTCTCTATCATTCTCTCTCTATCATTCTCTCTCTCTATCATTCTCTCGCTCCGTCATTCTCTCTCACTATCATTCTCTCTCTCTATCATTCTCTTTCTTCATCATTCGCTTTCTCTATCATTCTCTCTCTCTCTCTATCATTCTCTCTCTCTCTCTATCATTCTCTCTCACTATCATTCTCTCTCTATCATTCTCTCTCTCCATCATTTTCTCTTTCTTTATCATCCTCTCTCTCTCTCTATTATTCTCTGTCTCTATCATTCTCTCGCTCCGTCATTCTCTCTCACTATCATTCTCTCTCTCTATCATTCTCTCTCACTATCATTCTCTCTCTATCATTCTCTCTCTCTATCATTTTCTCTCTATCATTCTGTCTTTCTATCATTCTCTCTCTATCATTCGCTCTCTATCATTCTCTCTCTATCATTCGCTCTCTCTATCATTCTCTCCCTCTATCATTCTCTCTCTATCATTTCCTGTCTCTATAATTTTCTCTCTCTATCATTCTCTGTCTCCATCATTCTCTCTCTCCATCATTCTCTCTCTCTATCATTTTCTCTCTCTCTCTCTCTCTCTCTCTCTCTCTCTCTCTCTCTCTCTCTCTCTCTCTCTCTCTCTCTCTCTCTCTCTCTCTATCATTCTCTCTCCCTATCATTTTCTCTCTCTATCATTCTCTCTCTCTCTATCATTCTCTCTTTCTATCATTCTCTCTTTCTATCATTCTCTCTCTATCATTCTCTCTCTATCATTCTCTCTCTCTATCATTCTCTCTCTCTATCATTCTCTCTCTCTATCATTCTCTCTTTCTATCATTTTCTCTCTCTATCATTTTCTCTCTATCATTCTCTCTTTCTATCATTCTCTCTCTATCATTCGCTCCCTATCATTCTCTCTCTCTATCATTCTCTCTCTCTATCATTCTCTCTCTATTATTCTCTGTCTCTATCATTCTCTGTCTATCATTCTGTCTCTCTATCATTTTCTCTCTATCATTCTCTCTCTATCATTCTCTCTCTCTATCATTCTCTCTCTCTATCATTCTCTCTCTATCATTCTCTCTCTCTATCATTTTCTCTCTCTATCATTCTCGCTCTCTATCATTCTCTCTCTCTATCATTCTCTCCCTCTATCATTCTCGCTCTCTATCATTCTCTCTCTCTATCATTCTCTCTCTCTATCATTCTCTCTCTCTATCATTCTCTCCCTCTATCATTCTCTCTCTATCATTTCCTGTCTCTATCATTTTCTCTCTCTATCATTCTCTGTCTCCATCATTCTCTTTCTCCATCATTCTCTCTCTCTATCATTTTCTCTCTCTCTCTCTCTCTCTCTCTCTCTCTCTCTCTCTCTCTCTCTATCATTCTCTCTCCCTATCATTTTCTCTCTCTATCATTCTCTCTCTCTCTATCATTCTCTCTTTCTATCATTCTCTCTCTATCATTCGCTCTCTATCATTCTCTCTCTCTATCATTCTCTCTCTCTATCATTCTCTCTTTCTATCATTCTCTCTCTATCATTCTCTCTCTCTAGCATTCTTTCTCTATCATTCTCTCTCTCTACCATTCTCTGTCTATCATTCTCTCTCTCCATCATTTTCTTTTTCTCTATCATTCTCTCTGTCCATCATTCTCTCTCTCTATCATTCTCTGTCTATCATTATCTCTCTCTATCATTCTCTCTCTATCATTCCCTCTCTCTATCATTCTCTCTCTATCATTTTCTCTCTCTATCATTCTCTCTCTCTATCATTCTCTCTCTATCATTCTCTCTATTTATCATTCTCTCTCTCTATCATTCTCTCTCTATCATTCTCTCTCTATATCATTCTCTCTCTATCATTCTCTCTCTATCATTCTCTCTCTCTATCATTCTCTCGCTCCGTCATTCTCTCTCACTATCATTCTCTCTCTCTATCATTCTCTTTCTTCATCATTCGCTTTCTCTATCATTCTCTCTCTCTCTCTATCATTCTCTCTCTCTCTCTATCATTCTCTCTCACTATCATTCTCTCTCTATCATTCTCTCTCTCCATCATTTTCTCTTTCTTTATCATCCTCTCTCTCTCTCTATTATTCTCTGTCTCTATCATTCTCTCGCTCCGTCATTCTCTCTCACTATCATTCTCTCTCTCTATCATTCTCTCTCACTATCATTCTCTCTCTATCATTCTCTCTCTCTATCATTTTCTCTCTATCATTCTGTCTTTCTATCATTCTCTCTCTATCATTCGCTCTCTATCATTCTCTCTCTATCATTCGCTCTCTCTATCATTCTCTCCCTCTATCATTCTCTCTCTATCATTTCCTGTCTCTATAATTTTCTCTCTCTATCATTCTCTGTCTCCATCATTCTCTCTCTCCATCATTCTCTCTCTCTATCATTTTCTCTCTCTCTCTCTCTCTCTCTCTCTCTCTCTCTCTCTCTCTCTCTCTCTCTCTCTCTCTCTCTCTCTCTCTCTCTCTCTCTATTATTCTCTCTCCCTATCATTTTCTCTCTCTATCATTCTCTCTCTCTCTATCATTCTCTCTTTCTATCATTCTCTCTTTCTATCATTCTCTCTCTATCATTCTCTCTCTATCATTCTCTCTCTCTATCATTCTCTCTCTCTATCATTCTCTCTCTCTATCATTCTCTCTTTCTATCATTTTCTCTCTCTATCATTTTCTCTCTATCATTCTCTCTTTCTATCATTCTCTCTCTATCATTCGCTCCCTATCATTCTATCTCTCTATCATTCTCTCTCTCTATCATTCTCTCTCTATTATTCTCTGTCTCTATCATTCTCTGTCTATCATTCTGTCTCTCTATCATTTTCTCTCTATCATTCTCTCTCTATCATTCTCTCTCTCTATCATTCTCTCTCTCTATCATTCTCTCTCTATCATTCTCTCTCTCTATCATTTTCTCTCTCTATCATTCTCGCTCTCTCTCTCTCTCTCTCTCTCTCTATCATTCTCTCTCCCTATCATTTTCTCTCTCCATCATTCTCTCTCTCCATTATTCTCTCTCTATCATTCTCTCTCTCTATCATTCTCTCTCTCTATCATTCTCTTTCTTCATCATTCGCTTTCTCTATCATTCTCTCTCTCTCTCTATCATTCTCTCTCTCTCTCTATCATTCTCTCTCACTATCATTCTCTCTCTATCATTCTCTCTCTCCATCATTTTCTCTTTCTTTATCATCCTCTCGCTCTCTCTATTATTCTCTCTCTCTATCATTCTCTCTTTCTATCATTCTCTCTCTATCATTCTCTCTTTCTATCATTCTCTCTCTATCATTCTCTCTCTCTATCATTCTCTGTCTATCATTCTCTCTCTATCATTCTCTCTCTCCATCATTGTCTCTCTCTATCATTTTCTCTCTATCGTTCTCTCTCTATCATTCCCTCTCTCTATCATTTTCTCTCTATCATTCTCTCTCTCTATCATTTTCTCTCTATCATTCTCTCTCTCTATCATTCTTTCTTACTATCATTCTCTCTCTCTATCATTCTCTCTCTCTATCATGCCCTTCCTCTATCATTCTCTCTCTCTAGCATTCTCTCTCTATCATTCTCTGTCTATCATTCTCTCTCTATCATTCTCTCTCTCTATCATTCTCTCGCTCCGTCATTCTCTCTCACTATCATTCTCTCTCCCTATCATTCTCTCTCACTATCATTCTCTCTCTATCATTCTCTCTCTCTATCATTTTCTCTCTATCATTCTCTCTTTCTATCATTCTCTCTCTATCATTCGCTCTCTATCATTCTCTCTCTCTATCATTCTCTCTCTCTATCATTCTCTCTCTATCATTCTCTCTCTCTATCATTTTCTCTCTCTATCATTCTCGCTCTCTCTCTCTCTCTCTCTCTCTCTATCATTCTCTCTCCCTATTATTTTCTCTCTCCATCATTCTCTCTCTCCATTATTCTCTCTCTATCATTCTCTCTCTCTATCATTCTCTCTCTCTATCATTCTCTCTCTCTATCATTCTCTTTCTTCATCATTCGCTTTCTCTATCATTCTCTCTCTCTCTCTATCATTCTCTCTCTCTCTCTATCATTCTCTCTCTCTATCATGCCCTTCCTCTATCATTCTCTCTCACTTGCATTCTCTCTCTATCATTCTCTCTCTCTATCATTCTCTGTCTATCATTCTCTGTCTATCATTCTCTCTCTCTATCATTTTCTCTCTCTATCATTTTCTCTCTATCGTTCTCTCTCTATCATTCCCTCTCTCTATCATTTTCTCTCTATCATTTTCTCTCTATCATTCTCTCTCTCTATCATTCTCTCTCTCCATCATTCTCTCTCTATCATTCTCTTGCTATCATTCTCTCTATCATTCTCTCTCTCTCTCTCTATCATTCTCTTTCTCTATCATTCTCTCCCTCTATCATTCTCTCTCTATCATTCTCTGTCTCTATCATTATCTCTCTCTATCATTCTCTCTCCATCATTCAGTCTCTCTCTATCATTTTCTCTCTATCACTCTCTCTTTCTATCATTCTCTCTCTCCATCATTTTCTCTTTCTCTATCATTCTGTCTGTCCATCATTCTCTCTCACTATCATTCTCTCTCTATCATTCTCTCTCTCTATCATTTTCTCTCTATCATTCTCTCTTTCTATCATTCTCTCTCTATCATTCGCTCTCTATCATTCTCTCTCTCTATCATTCTCTCTCTCTATCATTCTCTCTCTATCATTCTCTCTCTCTATCATTTTCTCTCTCTATCATTCTCGCTCTCTCTCTCTCTCTCTCTCTCTCTATCATTCTCTCTCCCTATTATTTTCTCTCTCCATCATTCTCTCTCTCCATTATTCTCTCTCTATCATTCTCTCTCTCTATCATTCTCTCTCTCTATCATTCTCTCTCTCTATCATTCTCTTTCTTCATCATTCGCTTTCTCTATCATTCTCTCTCTCTCTCTATCATTCTCTCTCTCTATCATTCTCTCTCTCTATCATTCTCTCTCTCTAGCATTCTCTCTCTATCATTCTCTCTCTCTATCATTCTCTCGCTCCGTCATTCTCTCTCACTATCATTCTCTCTCTCTATCATTCTCTCTCACTATCATTCTCTCTCTATCATTCTCTCTCTCTATAATTTTCTCTCTATCATTCTCTCTTTCTATCATTCTCTCTCTATCATTCGCTCTCTATCATTCTCTCTCTCTATCATTCTCTCTCTCTATCATTCTCTCTCTCTATCATTCTCTCTCTCTATCATTCTCTCCCTCTATCATTCTCTCTCTATCATTTCCTGTCTCTATCATTTTCTCTCTCTATCATTCTCTGTCTCCATCATTCTCTTTCTCCATCATTCTCTCTCTCTATCATTTTCTCTCTCTCTCTCTCTCTCTCTCTCTCTCTCTCTCTCTCTCTCTCTCTCTCTATCATTCTCTCTCCCTATCATTTTCTCTCTCTATCATTCTCTCTCTCTCTATCATTCTCTCTTTCTATCATTCTCTCTCTATCATTCGCTCTCTATCATTCTCTCTCTCTATCATTCTCTCTCTCTATCATTCTCTCTTTCTATCATTCTCTCTCTATCATTCTCTCTCTCTAGCATTCTTTCTCTATCATTCTCTCTCTCTACCATTCTCTGTCTATCATTCTCTCTCTCCATCATTTTCTTTTTCTCTATCATTCTCTCTGTCCATCATTCTCTCTCTCTATCATTCTCTGTCTATCATTATCTCTCTCTATCATTCTCTCTCTATCATTCCCTCTCTCTATCATTCTCTCTCTATCATTTTCTCTCTCTATCATTCTCTCTCTCTATCATTCTCTCTCTATCATTCTCTCTATTTATCATTCTCTCTCTCTATCATTCTCTCTCTATCATTCTCTCTCTATATCATTCTCTCTCTATCATTCTCTCTCTATCATTCTCTCTCTCTATCATTCTCTCGCTCCGTCATTCTCTCTCACTATCATTCTCTCTCTCTATCATTCTCTTTCTTCATCATTCGCTTTCTCTATCATTCTCTCTCTCTCTCTATCATTCTCTCTCTCTCTCTATCATTCTCTCTCACTATCATTCTCTCTCTATCATTCTCTCTCTCCATCATTTTCTCTTTCTTTATCATCCTCTCTCTCTCTCTATTATTCTCTGTCTCTATCATTCTCTCGCTCCGTCATTCTCTCTCACTATCATTCTCTCTCTCTATCATTCTCTCTCACTATCATTCTCTCTCTATCATTCTCTCTCTCTATCATTTTCTCTCTATCATTCTGTCTTTCTATCATTCTCTCTCTATCATTCGCTCTCTATCATTCTCTCTCTATCATTCGCTCTCTCTATCATTCTCTCCCTCTATCATTCTCTCTCTATCATTTCCTGTCTCTATCATTTTCTCTCTCTATCATTCTCTGTCTCCATCATTCTCTCTCTCCATCATTCTCTCTCTCTATCATTTTCTCTCTCTCTCTCTCTCTCTCTCTCTCTCTCTCTCTCTCTCTCTCTCTCTCTCTCTCTATCATTCTCTCTCCCTATCATTTTCTCTCTCTATCATTCTCTCTCTCTCTATCATTCTCTCTTTCTATCATTCTCTCTTTCTATCATTCTCTCTCTATCATTCTCTCTCTATCATTCTCTCTCTCTATCATTCTCTCTCTCTATCATTCTCTCTCTCTATCATTCTCTCTTTCTATCATTTTCTCTCTCTATCATTTTCTCTCTATCATTCTCTCTTTCTATCATTCTCTCTCTATCATTCGCTCCCTATCATTCTCTCTCTCTATCATTCTCTCTCTCTATCATTCTCTCTCTATTATTCTCTGTCTCTATCATTCTCTGTCTATCATTCTGTCTCTCTATCATTTTCTCTCTATCATTCTCTCTCTATCATTCTCTCTCTCTATCATTCTCTCTCTCTATCATTCTCTCTCTATCATTCTCTCTCTCTATCATTCTCTCTCTAGCATTCTCTCTCTATCATTCTCTCTCTCTACCATTCTCTGTCTATCATTCTCTCTCTCCATCATTTTCTTTTTCTCTATCATTCTCTCTGTCCATCATTCTCTCTCTCTATCATTCTCTGTCTATCATTATCTCTCTCTATCATTTTCTCTCTATCATTCCCTCTCTCTATCATTCTCTCTCTATCATTCTCTCTCTCTATCATTCTCTCTCTCTATCATTCTCTCTCTATCATTCTCTCTCTTTATCATTCTCTCTCTCTATCATTCTCTCTCTATCATTCTCTCTCTATATCATTCTCTCTCTATCATTGTCTCTCTCTATCATTCTCTCTCTCTATCATTTTCTCTCTCCATCATTCTCTGTCTCCATCATTCTCTTTCTCTATTATTCTCTCTCTCTCTCTCTCTCTCGCTCTCTCTCTCTCTCTATCATTCTCTCTCTCCATCATTTTCTCTCTCCATCATTCTCTCTCTCTATCATTCTCTTTCTGCATCATTCTCTTTCTCTATCATTCTCTCTCTCTCTATCATTCTCTCTTTCTATCATTCTCTCTCTATCATTCTCTCTCTATCATTCTCTCTCTCTATCATTCTCTCTCTCTATCATTCTCTCTCTCTATCATTCTCTCTCTCTATCATTCTCTCTCTCTATCATTCTCTGTCTATCATTCTCTCTCTATCATTCTCTCTCTCTATCATTTTCTCTCTCTATCATTTTCTCTCTATCGTTCTCTCTCTATCATTCCCTCTCTCTATCATTTTCTCTCTATCATTCTCTCTCTCTATCATTTTCTCTCTATCATTCTCTCTCTCTATCATTCTCTCTCACTATCATTCTCTCTCTCTATCATTCTCTCGCTATCATTCTCTCTATCATTCTCTCTCTCTCTATCATTCTCTTTCTCTATCATTCTCTCTCTCTATCATTCTCTCTCTCTATCATTCTCTCTCTCTAGCATTCTCTCTCTATCATTCTCTCTCTCTATCATTCTCTGTCTATCATTCTCTGTCTATCATTCTCTCTCTCTATCATCTTCTCTCTCTATCATTTTCTCTCTATCGTTCTCTCTCTATCATTCCCTCTCTCTATCATTTTCTCTCTATCATTCTCTCTCTCTATCATTCTCTCTCTCCATCATTCTCTCTCTATCATTCTCTTGCTATCATTCTCTCTATCATTCTCTCTCTCTCTCTCTATCATTCTCTTTCTCTATCATTCTCTCCCTCTATCATTCTCTCTCTATCATTCTCTGTCTCTATCATTATCTCTCTCTATCATTCTCTCTCCATCATTCTCTCTCTCTCTATCATTTTCTCTCTATCACTCTCTCTTTCTATCATTCTCTCTCTCCATCATTTTCTCTTTCTCTATCATTCTGTCTGTCCATCATTCTCTCTCTCTATCATTCTCTGTCTATCATTATCTCTCTCTATCATTCTCTCTCTATCATTCCCTCTCTCTATCATTCTCTCTCTATCATTCTCTCTCTCTATCATTCTCTCGCTCCGTCATTCTCTCTCACTATCATTCTCTCTCTCTATCATTCTCTCTCACTATCATTCTCTCTCTATCATTCTCTCTCTCTATAATTTTCTCTCTATCATTCTCTCTTTCTATCATTCTCTCTCTATCATTCGCTCTCTATCATTCTCTCTCTCTATCATTCTCTCTCTCTATCATTCTCTCTCTCTATCATTCTCTCTCTCTATCATTCTCTCCCTCTATCATTCTCTCTCTATCATTTCCTGTCTCTATCATTTTCTCTCTCTATCATTCTCTGTCTCCATCATTCTCTTTCTCCATCATTCTCTCTCTCTATCATTTTCTCTCTCTCTCTCTCTCTCTCTCTCTCTCTCTCTCTCTCTCTCTCTCTCTCTCTCTATCATTCTCTCTCCCTATCATTTTCTCTCTCTATCATTCTCTCTCTCTCTATCATTCTCTCTTTCTATCATTCTCTCTCTATCATTCGCTCTCTATCATTCTCTCTCTCTATCATTCTCTCTCTCTATCATTCTCTCTTTCTATCATTCTCTCTCTATCATTCTCTCTCTCTAGCATTCTTTCTCTATCATTCTCTCTCTCTACCATTCTCTGTCTATCATTCTCTCTCTCCATCATTTTCTTTTTCTCTATCATTCTCTCTGTCCATCATTCTCTCTCTCTATCATTCTCTGTCTATCATTATCTCTCTCTATCATTCTCTCTCTATCATTCCCTCTCTCTATCATTCTCTCTCTATCATTTTCTCTCTCTATCATTCTCTCTCTCTATCATTCTCTCTCTATCATTCTCTCTATTTATCATTCTCTCTCTCTATCATTCTCTCTCTATCATTCTCTCTCTATATCATTCTCTCTCTATCATTCTCTCTCTATCATTCTCTCTCTCTATCATTCTCTCGCTCCGTCATTCTCTCTCACTATCATTCTCTCTCTCTATCATTCTCTTTCTTCATCATTCGCTTTCTCTATCATTCTCTCTCTCTCTCTATCATTCTCTCTCTCTCTCTATCATTCTCTCTCACTATCATTCTCTCTCTATCATTCTCTCTCTCCATCATTTTCTCTTTCTTTATCATCCTCTCTCTCTCTCTATTATTCTCTGTCTCTATCATTCTCTCGCTCCGTCATTCTCTCTCACTATCATTCTCTCTCTCTATCATTCTCTCTCACTATCATTCTCTCTCTATCATTCTCTCTCTCTATCATTTTCTCTCTATCATTCTGTCTTTCTATCATTCTCTCTCTATCATTCGCTCTCTATCATTCTCTCTCTATCATTCGCTCTCTCTATCATTCTCTCCCTCTATCATTCTCTCTCTATCATTTCCTGTCTCTATAATTTTCTCTCTCTATCATTCTCTGTCTCCATCATTCTCTCTCTCCATCATTCTCTCTCTCTATCATTTTCTCTCTCTCTCTCTCTCTCTCTCTCTCTCTCTCTCTCTCTCTCTCTCTCTCTCTCTCTCTCTCTCTCTCTCTATCATTCTCTCTCCCTATCATTTTCTCTCTCTATCATTCTCTCTCTCTCTATCATTCTCTCTTTCTATCATTCTCTCTTTCTATCATTCTCTCTCTATCATTCTCTCTCTATCATTCTCTCTCTCTATCATTCTCTCTCTCTATCATTCTCTCTCTCTATCATTCTCTCTTTCTATCATTTTCTCTCTCTATCATTTTCTCTCTATCATTCTCTCTTTCTATCATTCTCTCTCTATCATTCGCTCCCTATCATTCTCTCTCTCTATCATTCTCTCTCTCTATCATTCTCTCTCTATTATTCTCTGTCTCTATCATTCTCTGTCTATCATTCTGTCTCTCTATCATTTTCTCTCTATCATTCTCTCTCTATCATTCTCTCTCTCTATCATTCTCTCTCTCTATCATTCTCTCTCTATCATTCTCTCTCTCTATCATTTTCTCTCTCTATCATTCTCGCTCTCTATCATTCTCTCTCTCTATCATTCTCTCCCTCTATCATTCTCGCTCTCTATCATTCTCTCTCTCTATCATTCTCTCTCTCTATCATTCTCTCTCTCTATCATTCTCTCCCTCTATCATTCTCTCTCTATCATTTCCTGTCTCTATCATTTTCTCTCTCTATCATTCTCTGTCTCCATCATTCTCTTTCTCCATCATTCTCTCTCTCTATCATTTTCTCTCTCTCTCTCTCTCTCTCTCTCTCTCTCTCTCTCTCTCTCTCTATCATTCTCTCTCCCTATCATTTTCTCTCTCTATCATTCTCTCTCTCTCTATCATTCTCTCTTTCTATCATTCTCTCTCTATCATTCGCTCTCTATCATTCTCTCTCTCTATCATTCTCTCTCTCTATCATTCTCTCTTTCTATCATTCTCTCTCTATCATTCTCTCTCTCTAGCATTCTTTCTCTATCATTCTCTCTCTCTACCATTCTCTGTCTATCATTCTCTCTCTCCATCATTTTCTTTTTCTCTATCATTCTCTCTGTCCATCATTCTCTCTCTCTATCATTCTCTGTCTATCATTATCTCTCTCTATCATTCTCTCTCTATCATTCCCTCTCTCTATCATTCTCTCTCTATCATTTTCTCTCTCTATCATTCTCTCTCTCTATCATTCTCTCTCTATCATTCTCTCTATTTATCATTCTCTCTCTCTATCATTCTCTCTCTATCATTCTCTCTCTATATCATTCTCTCTCTATCATTCTCTCTCTATCATTCTCTCTCTCTATCATTCTCTCGCTCCGTCATTCTCTCTCACTATCATTCTCTCTCTCTATCATTCTCTTTCTTCATCATTCGCTTTCTCTATCATTCTCTCTCTCTCTCTATCATTCTCTCTCTCTCTCTATCATTCTCTCTCACTATCATTCTCTCTCTATCATTCTCTCTCTCCATCATTTTCTCTTTCTTTATCATCCTCTCTCTCTCTCTATTATTCTCTGTCTCTATCATTCTCTCGCTCCGTCATTCTCTCTCACTATCATTCTCTCTCTCTATCATTCTCTCTCACTATCATTCTCTCTCTATCATTCTCTCTCTCTATCATTTTCTCTCTATCATTCTGTCTTTCTATCATTCTCTCTCTATCATTCGCTCTCTATCATTCTCTCTCTATCATTCGCTCTCTCTATCATTCTCTCCCTCTATCATTCTCTCTCTATCATTTCCTGTCTCTATAATTTTCTCTCTCTATCATTCTCTGTCTCCATCATTCTCTCTCTCCATCATTCTCTCTCTCTATCATTTCTCTCTCTCTCTCTCTCTCTCTCTCTCTCTCTCTCTCTCTCTCTCTCTCTCTCTCTCTCTCTCTCTCTCTCTCTCTATCATTCTCTCTCCCTATCATTTTCTCTCTCTATCATTCTCTCTCTCTCTATCATTCTCTCTTTCTATCATTCTCTCTTTCTATCATTCTCTCTCTATCATTCTCTCTCTATCATTCTCTCTCTCTATCATTCTCTCTCTCTATCATTCTCTCTCTCTATCATTCTCTCTTTCTATCATTTTCTCTCTCTATCATTTTCTCTCTATCATTCTCTCTTTCTATCATTCTCTCTCTATCATTCGCTCCCTATCATTCTATCTCTCTATCATTCTCTCTCTCTATCATTCTCTCTCTATTATTCTCTGTCTCTATCATTCTCTGTCTATCATTCTGTCTCTCTATCATTTTCTCTCTATCATTCTCTCTCTATCATTCTCTCTCTCTATCATTCTCTCTCTCTATCATTCTCTCTCTATCATTCTCTCTCTCTATCATTTTCTCTCTCTATCATTCTCGCTCTCTCTCTCTCTCTCTCTCTCTCTATCATTCTCTCTCCCTATCATTTTCTCTCTCCATCATTCTCTCTCTCCATTATTCTCTCTCTATCATTCTCTCTCTCTATCATTCTCTCTCTCTATCATTCTCTTTCTTCATCATTCGCTTTCTCTATCATTCTCTCTCTCTCTCTATCATTCTCTCTCTCTCTCTATCATTCTCTCTCACTATCATTCTCTCTCTATCATTCTCTCTCTCCATCATTTTCTCTTTCTTTATCATCCTCTCGCTCTCTCTATTATTCTCTCTCTCTATCATTCTCTCTTTCTATCATTCTCTCTCTATCATTCTCTCTTTCTATCATTCTCTCTCTATCATTCTCTCTCTCTATCATTCTCTGTCTATCATTCTCTCTCTATCATTCTCTCTCTCCATCATTGTCTCTCTCTATCATTTTCTCTCTATCGTTCTCTCTCTATCATTCCCTCTCTCTATCATTTTCTCTCTATCATTCTCTCTCTCTATCATTTTCTCTCTATCATTCTCTCTCTCTATCATTCTTTCTTACTATCATTCTCTCTCTCTATCATTCTCTCTCTCTATCATGCCCTTCCTCTATCATTCTCTCTCTCTAGCATTCTCTCTCTATCATTCTCTGTCTATCATTCTCTCTCTATCATTCTCTCTCTCTATCATTCTCTCGCTCCGTCATTCTCTCTCACTATCATTCTCTCTCCCTATCATTCTCTCTCACTATCATTCTCTCTCTATCATTCTCTCTCTCTATCATTTTCTCTCTATCATTCTCTCTTTCTATCATTCTCTCTCTATCATTCGCTCTCTATCATTCTCTCTCTCTATCATTCTCTCTCTCTATCATTCTCTCTCTATCATTCTCTCTCTCTATCATTTTCTCTCTCTATCATTCTCGCTCTCTCTCTCTCTCTCTCTCTCTCTATCATTCTCTCTCCCTATTATTTTCTCTCTCCATCATTCTCTCTCTCCATTATTCTCTCTCTATCATTCTCTCTCTCTATCATTCTCTCTCTCTATCATTCTCTCTCTCTATCATTCTCTTTCTTCATCATTCGCTTTCTCTATCATTCTCTCTCTCTCTCTATCATTCTCTCTCTCTCTCTATCATTCTCTCTCTCTATCATGCCCTTCCTCTATCATTCTCTCTCACTTGCATTCTCTCTCTATCATTCTCTCTCTCTATCATTCTCTGTCTATCATTCTCTGTCTATCATTCTCTCTCTCTATCATTTTCTCTCTCTATCATTTTCTCTCTATCGTTCTCTCTCTATCATTCCCTCTCTCTATCATTTTCTCTCTATCATTTTCTCTCTATCATTCTCTCTCTCTATCATTCTCTCTCTCCATCATTCTCTCTCTATCATTCTCTTGCTATCATTCTCTCTATCATTCTCTCTCTCTCTCTCTATCATTCTCTTTCTCTATCATTCTCTCCCTCTATCATTCTCTCTCTATCATTCTCTGTCTCTATCATTATCTCTCTCTATCATTCTCTCTCCATCATTCAGTCTCTCTCTATCATTTTCTCTCTATCACTCTCTCTTTCTATCATTCTCTCTCTCCATCATTTTCTCTTTCTCTATCATTCTGTCTGTCCATCATTCTCTCTCACTATCATTCTCTCTCTATCATTCTCTCTCTCTATCATTTTCTCTCTATCATTCTCTCTTTCTATCATTCTCTCTCTATCATTCGCTCTCTATCATTCTCTCTCTCTATCATTCTCTCTCTCTATCATTCTCTCTCTATCATTCTCTCTCTCTATCATTTTCTCTCTCTATCATTCTCGCTCTCTCTCTCTCTCTCTCTCTCTCTATCATTCTCTCTCCCTATTATTTTCTCTCTCCATCATTCTCTCTCTCCATTATTCTCTCTCTATCATTCTCTCTCTCTATCATTCTCTCTCTCTATCATTCTCTCTCTCTATCATTCTCTTTCTTCATCATTCGCTTTCTCTATCATTCTCTCTCTCTCTCTATCATTCTCTCTCTCTATCATTCTCTCTCTCTATCATTCTCTCTCTCTAGCATTCTCTCTCTATCATTCTCTCTCTCTATCATTCTCTCGCTCCGTCATTCTCTCTCACTATCATTCTCTCTCTCTATCATTCTCTCTCACTATCATTCTCTCTCTATCATTCTCTCTCTCTATAATTTTCTCTCTATCATTCTCTCTTTCTATCATTCTCTCTCTATCATTCGCTCTCTATCATTCTCTCTCTCTATCATTCTCTCTCTCTATCATTCTCTCTCTCTATCATTCTCTCTCTCTATCATTCTCTCCCTCTATCATTCTCTCTCTATCATTTCCTGTCTCTATCATTTTCTCTCTCTATCATTCTCTGTCTCCATCATTCTCTTTCTCCATCATTCTCTCTCTCTATCATTTTCTCTCTCTCTCTCTCTCTCTCTCTCTCTCTCTCTCTCTCTCTCTCTCTCTCTATCATTCTCTCTCCCTATCATTTTCTCTCTCTATCATTCTCTCTCTCTCTATCATTCTCTCTTTCTATCATTCTCTCTCTATCATTCGCTCTCTATCATTCTCTCTCTCTATCATTCTCTCTCTCTATCATTCTCTCTTTCTATCATTCTCTCTCTATCATTCTCTCTCTCTAGCATTCTTTCTCTATCATTCTCTCTCTCTACCATTCTCTGTCTATCATTCTCTCTCTCCATCATTTTCTTTTTCTCTATCATTCTCTCTGTCCATCATTCTCTCTCTCTATCATTCTCTGTCTATCATTATCTCTCTCTATCATTCTCTCTCTATCATTCCCTCTCTCTATCATTCTCTCTCTATCATTTTCTCTCTCTATCATTCTCTCTCTCTATCATTCTCTCTCTATCATTCTCTCTATTTATCATTCTCTCTCTCTATCATTCTCTCTCTATCATTCTCTCTCTATATCATTCTCTCTCTATCATTCTCTCTCTATCATTCTCTCTCTCTATCATTCTCTCGCTCCGTCATTCTCTCTCACTATCATTCTCTCTCTCTATCATTCTCTTTCTTCATCATTCGCTTTCTCTATCATTCTCTCTCTCTCTCTATCATTCTCTCTCTCTCTCTATCATTCTCTCTCACTATCATTCTCTCTCTATCATTCTCTCTCTCCATCATTTTCTCTTTCTTTATCATCCTCTCTCTCTCTCTATTATTCTCTGTCTCTATCATTCTCTCGCTCCGTCATTCTCTCTCACTATCATTCTCTCTCTCTATCATTCTCTCTCACTATCATTCTCTCTCTATCATTCTCTCTCTCTATCATTTTCTCTCTATCATTCTGTCTTTCTATCATTCTCTCTCTATCATTCGCTCTCTATCATTCTCTCTCTATCATTCGCTCTCTCTATCATTCTCTCCCTCTATCATTCTCTCTCTATCATTTCCTGTCTCTATCATTTTCTCTCTCTATCATTCTCTGTCTCCATCATTCTCTCTCTCCATCATTCTCTCTCTCTATCATTTTCTCTCTCTCTCTCTCTCTCTCTCTCTCTCTCTCTCTCTCTCTCTCTCTCTCTCTCTCTATCATTCTCTCTCCCTATCATTTTCTCTCTCTATCATTCTCTCTCTCTCTATCATTCTCTCTTTCTATCATTCTCTCTTTCTATCATTCTCTCTCTATCATTCTCTCTCTATCATTCTCTCTCTCTATCATTCTCTCTCTCTATCATTCTCTCTCTCTATCATTCTCTCTTTCTATCATTTTCTCTCTCTATCATTTTCTCTCTATCATTCTCTCTTTCTATCATTCTCTCTCTATCATTCGCTCCCTATCATTCTCTCTCTCTATCATTCTCTCTCTCTATCATTCTCTCTCTATTATTCTCTGTCTCTATCATTCTCTGTCTATCATTCTGTCTCTCTATCATTTTCTCTCTATCATTCTCTCTCTATCATTCTCTCTCTCTATCATTCTCTCTCTCTATCATTCTCTCTCTATCATTCTCTCTCTCTATCATTCTCTCTCTAGCATTCTCTCTCTATCATTCTCTCTCTCTACCATTCTCTGTCTATCATTCTCTCTCTCCATCATTTTCTTTTTCTCTATCATTCTCTCTGTCCATCATTCTCTCTCTCTATCATTCTCTGTCTATCATTATCTCTCTCTATCATTTTCTCTCTATCATTCCCTCTCTCTATCATTCTCTCTCTATCATTCTCTCTCTCTATCATTCTCTCTCTCTATCATTCTCTCTCTATCATTCTCTCTCTTTATCATTCTCTCTCTCTATCATTCTCTCTCTATCATTCTCTCTCTATATCATTCTCTCTCTATCATTGTCTCTCTCTATCATTCTCTCTCTCTATCATTTTCTCTCTCCATCATTCTCTGTCTCCATCATTCTCTTTCTCTATTATTCTCTCTCTCTCTCTCTCTCTCGCTCTCTCTCTCTCTCTATCATTCTCTCTCTCCATCATTTTCTCTCTCCATCATTCTCTCTCTCTATCATTCTCTTTCTGCATCATTCTCTTTCTCTATCATTCTCTCTCTCTCTATCATTCTCTCTTTCTATCATTCTCTCTCTATCATTCTCTCTCTATCATTCTCTCTCTCTATCATTCTCTCTCTCTATCATTCTCTCTCTCTATCATTCTCTCTCTCTATCATTCTCTCTCTCTATCATTCTCTGTCTATCATTCTCTCTCTATCATTCTCTCTCTCTATCATTTTCTCTCTCTATCATTTTCTCTCTATCGTTCTCTCTCTATCATTCCCTCTCTCTATCATTTTCTCTCTATCATTCTCTCTCTCTATCATTTTCTCTCTATCATTCTCTCTCTCTATCATTCTCTCTCACTATCATTCTCTCTCTCTATCATTCTCTCGCTATCATTCTCTCTATCATTCTCTCTCTCTCTATCATTCTCTTTCTCTATCATTCTCTCTCTCTATCATTCTCTCTCTCTATCATTCTCTCTCTCTAGCATTCTCTCTCTATCATTCTCTCTCTCTATCATTCTCTGTCTATCATTCTCTGTCTATCATTCTCTCTCTCTATCATCTTCTCTCTCTATCATTTTCTCTCTATCGTTCTCTCTCTATCATTCCCTCTCTCTATCATTTTCTCTCTATCATTCTCTCTCTCTATCATTCTCTCTCTCCATCATTCTCTCTCTATCATTCTCTTGCTATCATTCTCTCTATCATTCTCTCTCTCTCTCTCTATCATTCTCTTTCTCTATCATTCTCTCCCTCTATCATTCTCTCTCTATCATTCTCTGTCTCTATCATTATCTCTCTCTATCATTCTCTCTCCATCATTCTCTCTCTCTCTATCATTTTCTCTCTATCACTCTCTCTTTCTATCATTCTCTCTCTCCATCATTTTCTCTTTCTCTATCATTCTGTCTGTCCATCATTCTCTCTCTCTATCATTCTCTGTCTATCATTATCTCTCTCTATCATTCTCTCTCTATCATTCCCTCTCTCTATCATTCTCTCTCTATCATTCTCTCTCTCTATCATTCTCTCGCTCCGTCATTCTCTCTCACTATCATTCTCTCTCTCTATCATTCTCTCTCACTATCATTCTCTCTCTATCATTCTCTCTCTCTATAATTTTCTCTCTATCATTCTCTCTTTCTATCATTCTCTCTCTATCATTCGCTCTCTATCATTCTCTCTCTCTATCATTCTCTCTCTCTATCATTCTCTCTCTCTATCATTCTCTCTCTCTATCATTCTCTCCCTCTATCATTCTCTCTCTATCATTTCCTGTCTCTATCATTTTCTCTCTCTATCATTCTCTGTCTCCATCATTCTCTTTCTCCATCATTCTCTCTCTCTATCATTTTCTCTCTCTCTCTCTCTCTCTCTCTCTCTCTCTCTCTCTCTCTCTCTCTCTCTCTCTCTATCATTCTCTCTCCCTATCATTTTCTCTCTCTATCATTCTCTCTCTCTCTATCATTCTCTCTTTCTATCATTCTCTCTCTATCATTCGCTCTCTATCATTCTCTCTCTCTATCATTCTCTCTCTCTATCATTCTCTCTTTCTATCATTCTCTCTCTATCATTCTCTCTCTCTAGCATTCTTTCTCTATCATTCTCTCTCTCTACCATTCTCTGTCTATCATTCTCTCTCTCCATCATTTTCTTTTTCTCTATCATTCTCTCTGTCCATCATTCTCTCTCTCTATCATTCTCTGTCTATCATTATCTCTCTCTATCATTCTCTCTCTATCATTCCCTCTCTCTATCATTCTCTCTCTATCATTTTCTCTCTCTATCATTCTCTCTCTCTATCATTCTCTCTCTATCATTCTCTCTATTTATCATTCTCTCTCTCTATCATTCTCTCTCTATCATTCTCTCTCTATATCATTCTCTCTCTATCATTCTCTCTCTATCATTCTCTCTCTCTATCATTCTCTCGCTCCGTCATTCTCTCTCACTATCATTCTCTCTCTCTATCATTCTCTTTCTTCATCATTCGCTTTCTCTATCATTCTCTCTCTCTCTCTATCATTCTCTCTCTCTCTCTATCATTCTCTCTCACTATCATTCTCTCTCTATCATTCTCTCTCTCCATCATTTTCTCTTTCTTTATCATCCTCTCTCTCTCTCTATTATTCTCTGTCTCTATCATTCTCTCGCTCCGTCATTCTCTCTCACTATCATTCTCTCTCTCTATCATTCTCTCTCACTATCATTCTCTCTCTATCATTCTCTCTCTCTATCATTTTCTCTCTATCATTCTGTCTTTCTATCATTCTCTCTCTATCATTCGCTCTCTATCATTCTCTCTCTATCATTCGCTCTCTCTATCATTCTCTCCCTCTATCATTCTCTCTCTATCATTTCCTGTCTCTATAATTTTCTCTCTCTATCATTCTCTGTCTCCATCATTCTCTCTCTCCATCATTCTCTCTCTCTATCATTTTCTCTCTCTCTCTCTCTCTCTCTCTCTCTCTCTCTCTCTCTCTCTCTCTCTCTCTCTCTCTCTCTCTCTCTCTATCATTCTCTCTCCCTATCATTTTCTCTCTCTATCATTCTCTCTCTCTCTATCATTCTCTCTTTCTATCATTCTCTCTTTCTATCATTCTCTCTCTATCATTCTCTCTCTATCATTCTCTCTCTCTATCATTCTCTCTCTCTATCATTCTCTCTCTCTATCATTCTCTCTTTCTATCATTTTCTCTCTCTATCATTTTCTCTCTATCATTCTCTCTTTCTATCATTCTCTCTCTATCATTCGCTCCCTATCATTCTCTCTCTCTATCATTCTCTCTCTCTATCATTCTCTCTCTATTATTCTCTGTCTCTATCATTCTCTGTCTATCATTCTGTCTCTCTATCATTTTCTCTCTATCATTCTCTCTCTATCATTCTCTCTCTCTATCATTCTCTCTCTCTATCATTCTCTCTCTATCATTCTCTCTCTCTATCATTTTCTCTCTCTATCATTCTCGCTCTCTCTCTCTCTCTCTCTCTCTCTATCATTCTCTCTCCCTATCATTTTCTCTCTCCATCATTCTCTCTCTCCATTATTCTCTCTCTATCATTCTCTCTCTCTATCATTCTCTCTCTCTATCATTCTCTTTCTTCATCATTCGCTTTCTCTATCATTCTCTCTCTCTCTCTATCATTCTCTCTCTCTCTCTATCATTCTCTCTCACTATCATTCTCTCTCTATCATTCTCTCTCTCCATCATTTTCTCTTTCTTTATCATCCTCTCGCTCTCTCTATTATTCTCTCTCTCTATTATTCTCTCTCTCTATCATTCTCTCTTTCTATCATTCTCTCTCTATCATTCTCTCTTTCTATCATTCTCTCTCTATCATTCTCTCTCTCTATCATTCTCTGTCTATCATTCTCTCTCTATCATTCTCTCTCTCCATCATTGTCTCTCTCTATCATTTTCTCTCTATCGTTCTCTCTCTATCATTCCCTCTCTCTATCATTTTCTCTCTATCATTCTCTCTCTCTATCATTTTCTCTCTATCATTCTCTCTCTCTATCATTCTTTCTTACTATCATTCTCTCTCTCTATCATTCTCTCTCTCTATCATGCCCTTCCTCTATCATTCTCTCTCTCTATCATTCTCTCGCTCCGTCATTCTCTCTCACTATCATTCTCTCTCCCTATCATTCTCTCTCACTATCATTCTCTCTCTATCATTCTCTCTCTCTATCATTTTCTCTCTATCATTCTCTCTTTCTATCATTCTCTCTCTATCATTCGCTCTCTATCATTCTCTCTCTCTATCATTCTCTCTCTCTATCATTCTCTCTCTATCATTCTCTCTCTCTATCATTTTCTCTCTCTATCATTCTCGCTCTCTCTCTCTCTCTCTCTCTCTCTATCATTCTCTCTCCCTATTATTTTCTCTCTCCATCATTCTCTCTCTCCATTATTCTCTCTCTATCATTCTCTCTCTCTATCATTCTCTCTCTCTATCATTCTCTCTCTCTATCATTCTCTTTCTTCATCATTCGCTTTCTCTATCATTCTCTCTCTCTCTCTATCATTCTCTCTCTCTCTCTATCATTCTCTCTCTCTATCATGCCCTTCCTCTATCATTCTCTCTCACTTGCATTCTCTCTCTATCATTCTCTCTCTCTATCATTCTCTGTCTATCATTCTCTGTCTATCATTCTCTCTCTCTATCATTTTCTCTCTCTATCATTTTCTCTCTATCGTTCTCTCTCTATCATTCCCTCTCTCTATCATTTTCTCTCTATCATTTTCTCTCTATCATTCTCTCTCTCTATCATTCTCTCTCTCCATCATTCTCTCTCTATCATTCTCTTGCTATCATTCTCTCTATCATTCTCTCTCTCTCTCTCTATCATTCTCTTTCTCTATCATTCTCTCCCTCTATCATTCTCTCTCTATCATTCTCTGTCTCTATCATTATCTCTCTCTATCATTCTCTCTCCATCATTCAGTCTCTCTCTATCATTTTCTCTCTATCACTCTCTCTTTCTATCATTCTCTCTCTCCATCATTTTCTCTTTCTCTATCATTCTGTCTGTCCATCATTCTCTCTCACTATCATTCTCTCTCTATCATTCTCTCTCTCTATCATTTTCTCTCTATCATTCTCTCTTTCTATCATTCTCTCTCTATCATTCGCTCTCTATCATTCTCTCTCTCTATCATTCTCTCTCTCTATCATTCTCTCTCTATCATTCTCTCTCTCTATCATTTTCTCTCTCTATCATTCTCGCTCTCTCTCTCTCTCTCTCTCTCTCTATCATTCTCTCTCCCTATTATTTTCTCTCTCCATCATTCTCTCTCTCCATTATTCTCTCTCTATCATTCTCTCTCTCTATCATTCTCTCTCTCTATCATTCTCTCTCTCTATCATTCTCTTTCTTCATCATTCGCTTTCTCTATCATTCTCTCTCTCTCTCTATCATTCTCTCTCTCTATCATTCTCTCTCTCTATCATTCTCTCTCTCTAGCATTCTCTCTCTATCATTCTCTCTCTCTATCATTCTCTGTCTATCATTCTCTGTCTATCATTCTCTCTCTCTATCATCTTCTCTCTCTATCATTTTCTCTCTATCGTTCTCTCTCTATCATTCCCTCTCTCTATCATTTTCTCTCTATCATTCTCTCTCTCTATCATTCTCTCTCTCCATCATTCTCTCTCTATCATTCTCTTGCTATCATTCTCTCTATCATTCTCTCTCTCTCTCTCTATCATTCTCTTTCTCTATCATTCTCTCCCTCTATCATTCTCTCTCTATCATTCTCTGTCTCTATCATTATCTCTCTCTATCATTCTCTCTCCATCATTCTCTCTCTCTCTATCATTTTCTCTCTATCACTCTCTCTTTCTATCATTCTCTCTCTCCATCATTTTCTCTTTCTCTATCATTCTGTCTGTCCATCATTCTCTCTCTCTATCATTCTCTGTCTATCATTATCTCTCTCTATCATTCTCTCTCTATCATTCCCACTCTCTATCATTCTCTCTCTATCATTCTCTCTCTCTATCATTCTCTCGCTCCGTCATTCTCTCTCACTATCATTCTCTCTCTCTATCATTCTCTCTCACTATCATTCTCTCTCTATCATTCTCTCTCTCTATAATTTTCTCTCTATCATTCTCTCTTTCTATCATTCTCTCTCTATCATTCGCTCTCTATCATTCTCTCTCTCTATCATTCTCTCTCTCTATCATTCTCTCTCTCTATCATTCTCTCCCTCTATCATTCTCTCTCTATCATTTCCTGTCTCTATCATTTTCTCTCTCTATCATTCTCTGTCTCCATCATTCTCTTTCTCCATCATTCTCTCTCTCTATCATTTTCTCTCTCTCTCTCTCTCTCTCTCTCTCTCTCTCTCTCTCTCTCTCTCTCTCTCTCTCTCTATCATTCTCTCTCCCTATCATTTTCTCTCTCTATCATTCTCTCTCTCTCTATCATTCTCTCTTTCTATCATTCTCTCTCTATCATTCGCTCTCTATCATTCTCTCTCTCTATCATTCTCTCTCTCTATCATTCTCTCTTTCTATCATTCTCTCTCTATCATTCTCTCTCTCTAGCATTCTTTCTCTATCATTCTCTCTCTCTACCATTCTCTGTCTATCATTCTCTCTCTCCATCATTTTCTTTTTCTCTATCATTCTCTCTGTCCATCATTCTCTCTCTCTATCATTCTCTGTCTATCATTATCTCTCTCTATCATTCTCTTTCTATCATTCTCTCTCTATCATTCGCTCTCTATCATTCTCTCTCTATCATTCGCTCTCTCTATCATTCTCTCCCTCTATCATTCTCTCTATTTATCATTCTCTCTCTCTATCATTCTCTCTCTATCATTCTCTCTCTATATCATTCTCTCTCTATCATTCTCTCTCTATCATTCTCTCTCTCTATCATTCTCTCGCTCCGTCATTCTCTCTCACTATCATTCTCTCTCTCTATCATTCTCTTTCTTCATCATTCGCTTTCTCTATCATTCTCTCTCTCTCTCTATCATTCTCTCTCTCTCTCTATCATTCTCTCTCACTATCATTCTCTCTCTATCATTCTCTCTCTCCATCATTTTCTCTTTCTTTATCATCCTCTCTCTCTCTCTATTATTCTCTGTCTCTATCATTCTCTCGCTCCGTCATTCTCTCTCACTATCATTCTCTCTCTCTATCATTCTCTCTCACTATCATTCTCTCTCTATCATTCTCTCTCTCTATCATTTTCTCTCTATCATTCTGTCTTTCTATCATTCTCTCTCTATCATTCGCTCTCTATCATTCTCTCTCTATCATTCGCTCTCTCTATCATTCTCTCCCTCTATCATTCTCTCTCTATCATTTCCTGTCTCTATCATTTTCTCTCTCTATCATTCTCTGTCTCCATCATTCTCTCTCTCCATCATTCTCTCTCTCTATCATTTTCTCTCTCTCTCTCTCTCTCTCTCTCTCTCTCTCTCTCTCTCTCTCTCTCTCTCTCTCTCTCTCTCTCTCTCTCTCTCTCTATCATTCTCTCTCCCTATCATTTTCTCTCTCTATCATTCTCTCTCTCTCTATCATTCTCTCTTTCTATCATTCTCTCTTTCTATCATTCTCTCTCTATCATTCTCTCTCTATCATTCTCTCTCTCTATCATTCTCTCTCTCTATCATTCTCTCTCTCTATCATTCTCTCTTTCTATCATTTTCTCTCTCTATCATTTTCTCTCTATCATTCTCTCTTTCTATCATTCTCTCTCTATCATTCGCTCCCTATCATTCTCTCTCTCTATCATTCTCTCTCTCTATCATTCTCTCTCTATTATTCTCTGTCTCTATCATTCTCTGTCTATCATTCTGTCTCTCTATCATTTTCTCTCTATCATTCTCTCTCTATCATTCTCTCTCTCTATCATTCTCTCTCTCTATCATTCTCTCTCTATCATTCTCTCTCTCTATCATTTTCTCTCTCTATCATTCTCGCTCTCTCTCTCTCTCTCTCTCTCTCTATCATTCTCTCTCCCTATCATTTTCTCTCTCCATCATTCTCTCTCTCCATTATTCTCTCTCTATCATTCTCTCTCTCTATCATTCTCTCTCTCTATCATTCTCTTTCTTCATCATTCGCTTTCTCTATCATTCTCTCTCTCTCTCTATCATTCTCTCTCTCTCTCTATCATTCTCTCTCACTATCATTCTCTCTCTATCATTCTCTCTCTCCATCATTTTCTCTTTCTTTATCATCCTCTCGCTCTCTCTATTATTCTCTCTCTCTATTATTCTCTCTCTCTATCATTCTCTCTTTCTATCATTCTCTCTCTATCATTCTCTCTTTCTATCATTCTCTCTCTATCATTCTCTCTCTCTATCATTCTCTGTCTATCATTCTCTCTCTATCATTCTCTCTCTCCATCATTGTCTCTCTCTATCATTTTCTCTCTATCGTTCTCTCTCTATCATTCCCTCTCTCTATCATTTTCTCTCTATCATTCTCTCTCTCTATCATTTTCTCTCTATCATTCTCTCTCTCTATCATTCTTTCTTACTATCATTCTCTCTCTCTATCATTCTCTCTCTCTATCATGCCCTTCCTCTATCATTCTCTCTCTCTAGCATTCTCTCTCTATCATTCTCTGTCTATCATTCTCTCTCTATCATTCTCTCTCTCTATCATTCTCTCGCTCCGTCATTCTCTCTCACTATCATTCTCTCTCCCTATCATTCTCTCTCACTATCATTCTCTCTCTATCATTCTCTCTCTCTATCATTTTCTCTCTATCATTCTCTCTTTCTATCATTCTCTCTCTATCATTCGCTCTCTATCATTCTCTCTCTCTATCATTCTCTCTCTCTATCATTCTCTCTCTATCATTCTCTCTCTCTATCATTTTCTCTCTCTATCATTCTCGCTCTCTCTCTCTCTCTCTCTCTCTCTATCATTCTCTCTCCCTATTATTTTCTCTCTCCATCATTCTCTCTCTCCATTATTCTCTCTCTATCATTCTCTCTCTCTATCATTCTCTCTCTCTATCATTCTCTCTCTCTATCATTCTCTTTCTTCATCATTCGCTTTCTCTATCAATCTCTCTCTCTCTCTATCATTCTCTCTCTCTCTCTATCATTCTCTCTCTCTATCATGCCCTTCCTCTATCATTCTCTCTCACTTGCATTCTCTCTCTATCATTCTCTCTCTCTATCATTCTCTGTCTA
Organism: Dyspetes luteomarginatus; assembly: GCA_963669185.1. Taxonomy (NCBI): domain Eukaryota; kingdom Metazoa; phylum Arthropoda; class Insecta; order Hymenoptera; family Ichneumonidae; genus Dyspetes; species Dyspetes luteomarginatus. Next base: position 13,356,008 of record OY769905.1, read on the forward strand.
TCATTCTCTGTCTATCATTCTCTCTCTCTATCATTTTCTCTCTCTATCATTTTCTCTCTATCGTTCTCTCTCTATCATTCCCTCTCTCTATCATTTTCTCTCTATCATTTTCTCTCTATCATTCTCTCTCTCTATCATTCTCTCTGTCCATCATTCTCTCTCTATCATTCTCTTGCTATCATTCTCTCTATCATTCTCTCTCTCTCTCTCTATCATTCTCTTTCTCTATCATTCTCTCCCTCTATCATTCTCTCTCTATCATTCTCTGTCTCTATCATTATCTCTCTCTATCATTCTCTCTCCATCATTCAGTCTCTCTCTATCATTTTCTCTCTATCACTCTCTCTTTCTATCATTCTCTCTCTCCATCATTTTCTCTTTCTCTATCATTCTGTCTGTCCATCATTCTCTCTCACTATCATTCTCTCTCTATCATTCTCTCTCTCTATCATTTTCTCTCTATCATTCTCTCTTTCTATCATTCTCTCTCTATCATTCGCTCTCTATCATTCTCTCTCTCTATCATTCTCTCTCTCTATCATTCTCTCTCTATCATTCTCTCTCTCTATCATTTTCTCTCTCTATCATTCTCGCTCTCTCTCTCTCTCTCTCTCTCTCTATCATTCTCTCTCCCTATTATTTTCTCTCTCCATCATTCTCTCTCTCCATTATTCTCTCTCTATCATTCTCTCTCTCTATCATTCTCTCTCTCTATCATTCTCTCTCTCTATCATTCTCTTTCTTCATCATTCGCTTTCTCTATCATTCTCTCTCTCTCTCTATCATTCTCTCTCTCTATCATGCCCTTCCTCTATCATTCTCTCTCACTTGCATTCTCTCTCTATCATTCTCTCTCTCTATCATTCTCTGTCTATCAATCTCTGTCTATCATTCTCTCTCTCTATCATTTTCTCTCTATCGTTCTCTCTCTATCATTCCCTCTCTCTATCATTTTCTCTCTATCATTTTCTCTCTATCATTCTCTCTCTCTATCATTCTCTCTCTCCATCATTCTCTCTCTATCATTCTCTTGCTATCATTCTCTCTATCATTCTCTCTCTCTCTCTCTATCATTCTCTTTCTCTATCATTCTCTCCCTCTATCATTCTCTCTCTATCATTCTCTGTCTCTATCATTATCTCTCTCTATCATTCTCTCTCCATCATTCAGTCTCTCTCTATCATTTTCTCTCTATCACTCTCTCTTTCTATCATTCTCTCTCTCCATCATTTTCTCTTTCTCTATCATTCTGTCTGTCCATCATTCTCTCTCTCTATCATTCTCTGTCTATCATTATCTCTCTCTATCATTCTCTCTCTATCATTCCCTCTCTCTATCATTCTCTCTCTATCATTCTCTCTCTCTATCATTCTCTCGCTCCGTCATTCTCTCTCACTATCATTCTCTCTCTCTATCATTCTCTCTCACTATCATTCTCTCTCTATCATTCTCTCTCTCTATCATTTTCTCTCTATCATTCTCTCTTTCTATCATTCTCTCTCTATCATTCGCTCTCTATCATTCTCTCTCTCTATCATTCTCTCTCTCTATCATTCTCTCTCTATCATTCTCTCTCTCTATCATTTTTTCTCTCTTTCATTCTCGCTCTCTCTCTCTCTCTCTCTCTCTATCATTCTCTCTCCCTATCATTTTCTCTCTCCATCATTCTCTCTCTCCATTATTCTCTCTCTATCATTCTCTCTCTCTATCATTCTCTCTCTCTATCATTCTCTCTCTCTATCATTCTCTTTCTTCATCATTCGCTTTCTCTATCATTCTCTCTCTCTCTCTATCATTCTCTCTCTCTCTCTATCATTCTCTCTCTCTATCATGCCCTTCCTCTATCATTCTCTCTCACTTGCATTCTCTCTCTATCATTCTCTCTCTCTATCATTCTCTGTCTATCATTCTCTGTCTATCATTCTCTCTCTCTATCATTTTCTCTCTCTATCATTTTCTCTCTATCGTTCTCTCTCTATCATTCCCTCTCTCTATCATTTTCTCTCTATCATTTTCTCTCTATCATTCTCTCTCTCTATCATTCTCTCTCTCCATCATTCTCTCTCTATCATTCTCTTGCTATCATTCTCTCTATCATTCTCTCTCTCTCTCTCTATCATTCTCTTTCTCTATCATTCTCTCCCTCTATCATTCTCTCTCTATCATTCTCTGTCTCTATCATTATCTCTCTCTATCATTCTCTCTCCATCATTCAGTCTCTCTCTATCATTTTCTCTCTATCACTCTCTCTTTCTATCATTCTCTCTCTCCATCATTTTCTCTTTCTCTATCATTCTGTCTGTCCATCATTCTCTCTCACTATCATTCTCTCTCTATCATTCTCTCTCTCTATCATTTTCTCTCTATCATTCTCTCTTTCTATCATTCTCTCTCTATCATTCGCTCTCTATCATTCTCTCTCTCTATCATTCTCTCTCTCTATCATTCTCTCTCTATCATTCTCTCTCTCTATCATTTTCTCTCTCTATCATTCTCGCTCTCTCTCTCTCTCTCTCTCTCTCTATCATTCTCTCTCCCTATTATTTTCTCTCTCCATCATTCTCTCTCTCCATTATTCTCTCTCTATCATTCTCTCTCTCTATCATTCTCTCTCTCTATCATTCTCTCTCTCTATCATTCTCTTTCTTCATCATTCGCTTTCTCTATCATTCTCTCTCTCTCTCTATCATTCTCTCTCTCTATCATGCCCTTCCTCTATCATTCTCTCTCACTTGCATTCTCTCTCTATCATTCTCTCTCTCTATCATTCTCTGTCTATCAATCTCTGTCTATCATTCTCTCTCTCTATCATTTTCTCTCTCTATCATTTTCTCTCTATCGTTCTCTCTCTATCATTCCCTCTCTCTATCATTTTCTCTCTATCATTTTCTCTCTATCATTCTCTCTCTCTATCATTCTCTCTCTCCATCATTCTCTCTCTATCATTCTCTTGCTATCATTCTCTCTATCATTCTCTCTCTCTCTCTCTATCATTCTCTTTCTCTATCATTCTCTCCCTCTATCATTCTCTCTCTATCATTCTCTGTCTCTATCATTATCTCTCTCTATCATTCTCTCTCCATCATTCAGTCTCTCTCTATCATTTTCTCTCTATCACTCTCTCTTTCTATCATTCTCTCTCTCCATCATTTTCTCTTTCTCTATCATTCTGTCTGTCCATCATTCTCTCTCTCTATCATTCTCTGTCTATCATTATCTCTCTCTATCATTCTCTCTCTATCATTCCCTCTCTCTATCATTCTCTCTCTATCATTCTCTCTCTATATCATTCTCTCTCTATCATTCTCTCTCTATCATTCTCTCTCTCTATCATTCTCTCGCTCCGTCATTCTCTCTCACTATCATTCTCTCTCTCTATCATTCTCTTTCTTCATCATTCGCTTTCTCTATCATTCTCTCTCTCTCTCTATCATTCTCTCTCTCTCTCTATCATTCTCTCTCTCTCTCTATCATTCTCTCTCACTATCATTCTCTCTCTATCATTCTCTCTCTCCATCATTTTCTCTTTCTTTATCATCCTCTCTCTCTCTCTATTATTCTCTGTCTCTATCATTCTCTCGCTCCGTCATTCTCTCTCACTATCATTCTCTCTCTCTATCATTCTCTCTCACTATCATTCTCTCTCTATCATTCTCTCTCTCTATCATTTTCTCTCTATCATTCTGTCTTTCTATCATTCTCTCTCTATCATTCGCTCTCTATCATTCTCTCTCTATCATTCGCTCTCTCTATCATTCTCTCCCTCTATCATTCTCTCTCTATCATTTCCTGTCTCTATCATTTTCTCTCTCTATCATTCTCTGTCTCCATCATTCTCTCTCTCCATCATTCTCTCTCTCTATCATTTTCTCTCTCTCTCTCTCTCTCTCTCTCTCTCGCTCTCTCTCTCTCTCTCTCTCTCTCTCTCTCTCTCTCTCTCTATCATTCTCTCTCCCTATCATTTTCTCTCTCTATCATTCTCTCTCTCTCTATCATTCTCTCTTTCTATCATTCTCTCTTTCTATCATTCTCTCTCTATCATTCTCTCTCTATCATTCTCTCTCTCTATCATTCTCTCTCTCTATCATTCTCTCTCTCTATCATTCTCTCTTTCTATCATTTTCTCTCTCTATCATTTTCTCTCTATCATTCTCTCTTTCTATCATTCTCTCTCTATCATTCGCTCCCTATCATTCTCTCTCTCTATCATTCTCTCTCTCTATCATTCTCTCTCTATTATTCTCTGTCTCTATCATTCTCTGTCTATCATTCTGTCTCTCTATCATTTTCTCTCTATCATTCTCTCTCTATCATTCTCTCTCTCTATCATTCTCTCTCTCTATCATTCTCTCTCTATCATTCTCTCTCTCTATCATTTTCTCTCTCTATCATTCTCGCTCTCTCTCTCTCTCTCTCTCTCTCTATCATTCTCTCTCCCTATCATTTTCTCTCTCCATCATTCTCTCTCTCCATTATTCTCTCTCTATCATTCTCTCTCTCTATCATTCTCTCTCTCTATCATTCTCTTTCTTCATCATTCGCTTTCTCTATCATTCTCTCTCTCTCTCTATCATTCTCTCTCTCTCTCTATCATTCTCTCTCACTATCATTCTCTCTCTATCATTCTCTCTCTCCATCATTTTCTCTTTCTTTATCATCCTCTCGCTCTCTCTATTATTCTCTCTCTCTATTATTCTCTCTCTCTATCATTCTCTCTTTCTATCATTCTCTCTCTATCATTCTCTCTTTCTATCATTCTCTCTCTATCATTCTCTCTCTCTATCATTCTCTGTCTATCATTCTCTCTCTATCATTCTCTCTCTCCATCATTGTCTCTCTCTATCATTTTCTCTCTATCGTTCTCTCTCTATCATTCCCTCTCTCTATCATTTTCTCTCTATCATTCTCTCTCTCTATCATTTTCTCTCTATCATTCTCTCTCTCTATCATTCTTTCTTACTATCATTCTCTCTCTCTATCATTCTCTCTCTCTATCATGCCCTTCCTCTATCATTCTCTCTCTCTAGCATTCTCTCTCTATCATTCTCTGTCTATCATTCTCTCTCTATCATTCTCTCTCTCTATCATTCTCTCGCTCCGTCATTCTCTCTCACTATCATTCTCTCTCCCTATCATTCTCTCTCACTATCATTCTCTCTCTATCATTCTCTCTCTCTATCATTTTCTCTCTATCATTCTCTCTTTCTATCATTCTCTCTCTATCATTCGCTCTCTATCATTCTCTCTCTCTATCATTCTCTCTCTCTATCATTCTCTCTCTATCATTCTCTCTCTCTATCATTTTCTCTCTCTATCATTCTCGCTCTCTCTCTCTCTCTCTCTCTCTCTATCATTCTCTCTCCCTATTATTTTCTCTCTCCATCATTCTCTCTCTCCATTATTCTCTCTCTATCATTCTCTCTCTCTATCATTCTCTCTCTCTATCATTCTCTCTCTCTATCATTCTCTTTCTTCATCATTCGCTTTCTCTATCAATCTCTCTCTCTCTCTATCATTCTCTCTCTCTCTCTATCATTCTCTCTCTCTATCATGCCCTTCCTCTATCATTCTCTCTCACTTGCATTCTCTCTCTATCATTCTCTCTCTCTATCATTCTCTGTCTATCATTCTCTGTCTATCATTCTCCCTCTCTATCATTTTCTCTCTCTATCATTTTCTCTCTATCGTTCTCTCTCTATCATTCCCTCTCTCTATCATTTTCTCTCTATCATTTTCTCTCTATCATTCTCTCTCTCTATCATTCTCTCTCTCCATCATTCTCTCTCTATCATTCTCTTGCTATCATTCTCTCTATCATTCTCTCTCTCTCTCTCTATCATTCTCTTTCTCTATCATTCTCTCCCTCTATCATTCTCTCTCTATCATTCTCTGTCTCTATCATTATCTCTCTCTATCATTCTCTCTCCATCATTCAGTCTCTCTCTATCATTTTCTCTCTATCACTCTCTCTTTCTATCATTCTCTCTCTCCATCATTTTCTCTTTCTCTATCATTCTGTCTGTCCATCATTCTCTCTCACTATCATTCTCTCTCTATCATTCTCTCTCTCTATCATTTTCTCTCTATCATTCTCTCTTTCTATCATTCTCTCTCTATCATTCGCTCTCTATCATTCTCTCTCTCTATCATTCTCTCTCTCTATCATTCTCTCTCTATCATTCTCTCTCTCTATCATTTTCTCTCTCTATCATTCTCGCTCTCTCTCTCTCTCTCTCTCTCTCTATCATTCTCTCTCCCTATTATTTTCTCTCTCCATCATTCTCTCTCTCCATTATTCTCTCTCTATCATTCTCTCTCTCTATCATTCTCTCTCTCTATCATTCTCTCTCTCTATCATTCTCTTTCTTCATCATTCGCTTTCTCTATCATTCTCTCTCTCTCTCTATCATTCTCTCTCTCTATCATGCCCTTCCTCTATCATTCTCTCTCACTTGCATTCTCTCTCTATCATTCTCTCTCTCTATCATTCTCTGTCTATCAATCTCTGTCTATCATTCTCTCTCTCTATCATTTTCTCTCTCTATCATTTTCTCTCTATCGTTCTCTCTCTATCATTCCCTCTCTCTATCATTTTCTCTCTATCATTTTCTCTCTATCATTCTCTCTCTCTATCATTCTCTCTCTCCATCATTCTCTCTCTATCATTCTCTTGCTATCATTCTCTCTATCATTCTCTCTCTCTCTCTCTATCATTCTCTTTCTCTATCATTCTCTCCCTCTATCATTCTCTCTCTATCATTCTCTGTCTCTATCATTATCTCTCTCTATCATTCTCTCTCCATCATTCAGTCTCTCTCTATCATTTTCTCTCTATCACTCTCTCTTTCTATCATTCTCTCTCTCCATCATTTTCTCTTTCTCTATCATTCTGTCTGTCCATCATTCTCTCTCTCTATCATTCTCTGTCTATCATTATCTCTCTCTATCATTCTCTCTCTATCATTCCCTCTCTCTATCATTCTCTCTCTATCATTCTCTCTCTATATCATTCTCTCTCTATCATTCTCTCTCTATCATTCTCTCTCTCTATCATTCTCTCGCTCCGTCATTCTCTCTCACTATCATTCTCTCTCTCTATCATTCTCTTTCTTCATCATTCGCTTTCTCTATCATTCTCTCTCTCTCTCTATCATTCTCTCTCTCTCTCTATCATTCTCTCTCACTATCATTCTCTCTCTATCATTCTCTCTCTCCATCATTTTCTCTTTCTTTATCATCCTCTCTCTCTCTCTATTATTCTCTGTCTCTATCATTCTCTCGCTCCGTCATTCTCTCTCACTATCATTCTCTCTCTCTATCATTCTCTCTCACTATCATTCTCTCTCTATCATTCTCTCTCTCTATCATTTTCTCTCTATCATTCTGTCTTTCTATCATTCTCTCTCTATCATTCGCTCTCTATCATTCTCTCTCTATCATTCGCTCTCTCTATCATTCTCTCCCTCTATCATTCTCTCTCTATCATTTCCTGTCTCTATCATTTTCTCTCTCTATCATTCTCTGTCTCCATCATTCTCTCTCTCCATCATTCTCTCTCTCTATCATTTTCTCTCTCTCTCTCTCTCTCTCTCTCTCTCGCTCTCTCTCTCTCTCTCTCTCTCTCTCTCTCTCTCTCTCTATCATTCTCTCTCCCTATCATTTTCTCTCTCTATCATTCTCTCTCTCTCTATCATTCTCTCTTTCTATCATTCTCTCTTTCTATCATTCTCTCTCTATCATTCTCTCTCTATCATTCTCTCTCTCTATCATTCTCTCTCTCTATCATTCTCTCTCTCTATCATTCTCTCTTTCTATCATTTTCTCTCTCTATCATTTTCTCTCTATCATTCTCTCTTTCTATCATTCTCTCTCTATCATTCGCTCCCTATCATTCTCTCTCTCTATCATTCTCTCTCTCTATCATTCTCTCTCTATTATTCTCTGTCTCTATCATTCTCTGTCTATCATTCTGTCTCTCTATCATTTTCTCTCTATCATTCTCTCTCTATCATTCTCTCTCTCTATCATTCTCTCTCTCTATCATTCTCTCTCTATCATTCTCTCTCTCTATCATTTTCTCTCTCTATCATTCTCGCTCTCTCTCTCTCTCTCTCTCTCTCTATCATTCTCTCTCCCTATCATTTTCTCTCTCCATCATTCTCTCTCTCCATTATTCTCTCTCTATCATTCTCTCTCTCTATCATTCTCTCTCTCTATCATTCTCTTTCTTCATCATTCGCTTTCTCTATCATTCTCTCTCTCTCTCTATCATTCTCTCTCTCTCTCTATCATTCTCTCTCACTATCATTCTCTCTCTATCATTCTCTCTCTCCATCATTTTCTCTTTCTTTATCATCCTCTCGCTCTCTCTATTATTCTCTCTCTCTATTATTCTCTCTCTCTATCATTCTCTCTTTCTATCATTCTCTCTCTATCATTCTCTCTTTCTATCATTCTCTCTCTATCATTCTCTCTCTCTATCATTCTCTGTCTATCATTCTCTCTCTATCATTCTCTCTCTCCATCATTGTCTCTCTCTATCATTTTCTCTCTATCGTTCTCTCTCTATCATTCCCTCTCTCTATCATTTTCTCTCTATCATTCTCTCTCTCTATCATTTTCTCTCTATCATTCTCTCTCTCTATCATTCTTTCTTACTATCATTCTCTCTCTCTATCATTCTCTCTCTCTATCATGCCCTTCCTCTATCATTCTCTCTCTCTAGCATTCTCTCTCTATCATTCTCTGTCTATCATTCTCTCTCTATCATTCTCTCTCTATCATTCTCTCGCTCCGTCATTCTCTCTCACTATCATTCTCTCTCCCTATCATTCTCTCTCACTATCATTCTCTCTCTATCATTCTCTCTCTCTATCATTTTCTCTCTATCATTCTCTCTTTCTATCATTCTCTCTCTATCATTCGCTCTCTATCATTCTCTCTCTCTATCATTCTCTCTCTCTATCATTCTCTCTCTATCATTCTCTCTCTCTATCATTTTCTCTCTCTATCATTCTCGCTCTCTCTCTCTCTCTCTCTCTCTCTATCATTCTCTCTCCCTATTATTTTCTCTCTCCATCATTCTCTCTCTCCATTATTCTCTCTCTATCATTCTCTCTCTCTATCATTCTCTCTCTCTATCATTCTCTCTCTCTATCATTCTCTTTCTTCATCATTCGCTTTCTCTATCAATCTCTCTCTCTCTCTATCATTCTCTCTCTCTCTCTATCATTCTCTCTCTCTATCATGCCCTTCCTCTATCATTCTCTCTCACTTGCATTCTCTCTCTATCATTCTCTCTCTCTATCATTCTCTGTCTATCATTCTCTGTCTATCATTCTCCCTCTCTATCATTTTCTCTCTCTATCATTTTCTCTCTATCGTTCTCTCTCTATCATTCCCTCTCTCTATCATTTTCTCTCTATCATTTTCTCTCTATCATTCTCTCTCTCTATCATTCTCTCTCTCCATCATTCTCTCTCTATCATTCTCTTGCTATCATTCTCTCTATCATTCTCTCTCTCTCTCTCTATCATTCTCTTTCTCTATCATTCTCTCCCTCTATCATTCTCTCTCTATCATTCTCTGTCTCTATCATTATCTCTCTCTATCATTCTCTCTCCATCATTCAGTCTCTCTCTATCATTTTCTCTCTATCACTCTCTCTTTCTATCATTCTCTCTCTCCATCATTTTCTCTTTCTCTATCATTCTGTCTGTCCATCATTCTCTCTCACTATCATTCTCTCTCTATCATTCTCTCTCTCTATCATTTTCTCTCTATCATTCTCTCTTTCTATCATTCTCTCTCTATCATTCGCTCTCTATCATTCTCTCTCTCTATCATTCTCTCTCTCTATCATTCTCTCTCTATCATTCTCTCTCTCTATCATTTTCTCTCTCTATCATTCTCGCTCTCTCTCTCTCTCTCTCTCTCTCTATCATTCTCTCTCCCTATTATTTTCTCTCTCCATCATTCTCTCTCTCCATTATTCTCTCTCTATCATTCTCTCTCTCTATCATTCTCTCTCTCTATCATTCTCTCTCTCTATCATTCTCTTTCTTCATCATTCGCTTTCTCTATCATTCTCTCTCTCTCTCTATCATTCTCTCTCTCTATCATGCCCTTCCTCTATCATTCTCTCTCACTTGCATTCTCTCTCTATCATTCTCTCTCTCTATCATTCTCTGTCTATCAATCTCTGTCTATCATTCTCTCTCTCTATCATTTTCTCTCTCTATCATTTTCTCTCTATCGTTCTCTCTCTATCATTCCCTCTCTCTATCATTTTCTCTCTATCATTTTCTCTCTATCATTCTCTCTCTCTATCATTCTCTCTCTCCATCATTCTCTCTCTATCATTCTCTTGCTATCATTCTCTCTATCATTCTCTCTCTCTCTCTCTATCATTCTCTTTCTCTATCATTCTCTCCCTCTATCATTCTCTCTCTATCATTCTCTGTCTCTATCATTATCTCTCTCTATCATTCTCTCTCCATCATTCAGTCTCTCTCTATCATTTTCTCTCTATCACTCTCTCTTTCTATCATTCTCTCTCTCCATCATTTTCTCTTTCTCTATCATTCTGTCTGTCCATCATTCTCTCTCTCTATCATTCTCTGTCTATCATTATCTCTCTCTATCATTCTCTCTCTATCATTCCCTCTCTCTATCATTCTCTCTCTATCATTCTCTCTCTCTATCATTCTCTCGCTCCGTCATTCTCTCTCACTATCATTCTCTCTCTCTATCATTCTCTCTCACTATCATTCTCTCTCTATCATTCTCTCTCTCTATCATTTTCTCTCTATCATTCTCTCTTTCTATCATTCTCTCTCTATCATTCGCTCTCTATCATTCTCTCTCTCTATCATTCTCTCTCTCTATCATTCTCTCTCTATCATTCTCTCTCTCTATCATTTTTTCTCTCTATCATTCTCGCTCTCTCTCTCTCTCTCTCTCTCTATCATTCTCTCTCCCTATCATTTTCTCTCTCCATCATTCTCTCTCTCCATTATTCTCTCTCTATCATTCTCTCTCTCTATCATTCTCTCTCTCTATCATTCTCTCTCTCTATCATTCTCTTTCTTCATCATTCGCTTTCTCTATCATTCTCTCTCTCTCTCTATCATTCTCTCTCTCTCTCTATCATTCTCTCTCTCTATCATGCCCTTCCTCTATCATTCTCTCTCACTTGCATTCTCTCTCTATCATTCTCTCTCTCTATCATTCTCTGTCTATCATTCTCTGTCTATCATTCTCTCTCTCTATCATTTTCTCTCTCTATCATTTTCTCTCTATCGTTCTCTCTCTATCATTCCCTCTCTCTATCATTTTCTCTCTATCATTTTCTCTCTATCATTCTCTCTCTCTATCATTCTCTCTCTCCATCATTCTCTCTCTATCATTCTCTTGCTATCATTCTCTCTATCATTCTCTCTCTCTCTCTCTATCATTCTCTTTCTCTATCATTCTCTCCCTCTATCATTCTCTCTCTATCATTCTCTGTCTCTATCATTATCTCTCTCTATCATTCTCTCTCCATCATTCAGTCTCTCTCTATCATTTTCTCTCTATCACTCTCTCTTTCTATCATTCTCTCTCTCCATCATTTTCTCTTTCTCTATCATTCTGTCTGTCCATCATTCTCTCTCACTATCATTCTCTCTCTATCATTCTCTCTCTCTATCATTTTCTCTCTATCATTCTCTCTTTCTATCATTCTCTCTCTATCATTCGCTCTCTATCATTCTCTCTCTCTATCATTCTCTCTCTCTATCATTCTCTCTCTATCATTCTCTCTCTCTATCATTTTCTCTCTCTATCATTCTCGCTCTCTCTCTCTCTCTCTCTCTCTCTATCATTCTCTCTCCCTATTATTTTCTCTCTCCATCATTCTCTCTCTCCATTATTCTCTCTCTATCATTCTCTCTCTCTATCATTCTCTCTCTCTATCATTCTCTCTCTCTATCATTCTCTTTCTTCATCATTCGCTTTCTCTATCATTCTCTCTCTCTCTCTATCATTCTCTCTCTCTATCATGCCCTTCCTCTATCATTCTCTCTCACTTGCATTCTCTCTCTATCATTCTCTCTCTCTATCATTCTCTGTCTATCAATCTCTGTCTATCATTCTCTCTCTCTATCATTTTCTCTCTCTATCATTTTCTCTCTATCGTTCTCTCTCTATCATTCCCTCTCTCTATCATTTTCTCTCTATCATTTTCTCTCTATCATTCTCTCTCTCTATCATTCTCTCTCTCCATCATTCTCTCTCTATCATTCTCTTGCTATCATTCTCTCTATCATTCTCTCTCTCTCTCTCTATCATTCTCTTTCTCTATCATTCTCTCCCTCTATCATTCTCTCTCTATCATTCTCTGTCTCTATCATTATCTCTCTCTATCATTCTCTCTCCATCATTCAGTCTCTCTCTATCATTTTCTCTCTATCACTCTCTCTTTCTATCATTCTCTCTCTCCATCATTTTCTCTTTCTCTATCATTCTGTCTGTCCATCATTCTCTCTCACTATCATTCTCTCTCTATCATTCTCTCTCTCTATCATTTTCTCTCTATCATTCTCTCTTTCTATCATTCTCTCTCTATCATTCGCTCTCTATCATTCTCTCTCTCTATCATTCTCTCTCTCTATCATTCTCTCTCTATCATTCTCTCTCTCTATCATTTTCTCTCTCTATCATTCTCGCTCTCTCTCTCTCTCTCTCTCTCTCTCTCTCTATCATTCTCTCTCCCTATTATTTTCTCTCTCCATCATTCTCTCTCTCCATTATTCTCTCTCTATCATTCTCTCTCTCTATCATTCTCTCTCTCTATCATTCTCTCTCTCTATCATTCTCTTTCTTCATCATTCGCTTTCTCTATCATTCTCTCTCTCTCTCTATCATTCTCTCTCTCTATCATGCCCTTCCTCTATCATTCTCTCTCACTTGCATTCTCTCTCTATCATTCTCTCTCTCTATCATTCTCTGTCTATCAATCTCTGTCTATCATTCTCTCTCTCTATCATTTTCTCTCTCTATCATTTTCTCTCTATCGTTCTCTCTCTATCATTCCCTCTCTCTATCATTTTCTCTCTATCATTTTCTCTCTATCATTCTCTCTCTCTATCATTCTCTCTCTCCATCATTCTCTCTCTATCATTCTCTTGCTATCATTCTCTCTATCATTCTCTCTCTCTCTCTCTATCATTCTCTTTCTCTATCATTCTCTCCCTCTATCATTCTCTCTCTATCATTCTCTGTCTCTATCATTATCTCTCTCTATCATTCTCTCTCCATCATTCAGTCTCTCTCTATCATTTTCTCTCTATCACTCTCTCTTTCTATCATTCTCTCTCTCCATCATTTTCTCTTTCTCTATCATTCTGTCTGTCCATCATTCTCTCTCTCTATCATTCTCTGTCTATCATTATCTCTCTCTATCATTCTCTCTCTATCATTCCCTCTCTCTATCATTCTCTCTCTATCATTCTCTCTCTCTATCATTCTCTCGCTCCGTCATTCTCTCTCACTATCATTCTCTCTCTCTATCATTCTCTCTCACTATCATTCTCTCTCTATCATTCTCTCTCTCTATCATTTTCTCTCTATCATTCTCTCTTTCTATCATTCTCTCTCTATCATTCGCTCTCTATCATTCTCTCTCTCTATCATTCTCTCTCTCTATCATTCTCTCTCTATCATTCTCTCTCTCTATCATTTTTTCTCTCTATCATTCTCGCTCTCTCTCTCTCTCTCTCTCTCTATCATTCTCTCTCCCTATCATTTTCTCTCTCCATCATTCTCTCTCTCCATTATTCTCTCTCTATCATTCTCTCTCTCTATCATTCTCTCTCTCTATCATTCTCTCTCTCTATCATTCTCTTTCTTCATCATTCGCTTTCTCTATCATTCTCTCTCTCTCTCTATCATTCTCTCTCTCTCTCTATCATTCTCTCTCTCTATCATGCCCTTCCTCTATCATTCTCTCTCACTTGCATTCTCTCTCTATCATTCTCTCTCTCTATCATTCTCTGTCTATCATTCTCTGTCTATCATTCTCTCTCTCTATCATTTTCTCTCTCTATCATTTTCTCTCTATCGTTCTCTCTCTATCATTCCCTCTCTCTATCATTTTCTCTCTATCATTTTCTCTCTATCATTCTCTCTCTCTATCATTCTCTCTCTCCATCATTCTCTCTCTATCATTCTCTTGCTATCATTCTCTCTATCATTCTCTCTCTCTCTCTCTATCATTCTCTTTCTCTATCATTCTCTCCCTCTATCATTCTCTCTCTATCATTCTCTGTCTCTATCATTATCTCTCTCTATCATTCTCTCTCCATCATTCAGTCTCTCTCTATCATTTTCTCTCTATCACTCTCTCTTTCTATCATTCTCTCTCTCCATCATTTTCTCTTTCTCTATCATTCTGTCTGTCCATCATTCTCTCTCACTATCATTCTCTCTCTATCATTCTCTCTCTCTATCATTTTCTCTCTATCATTCTCTCTTTCTATCATTCTCTCTCTATCATTCGCTCTCTATCATTCTCTCTCTCTATCATTCTCTCTCTCTATCATTCTCTCTCTATCATTCTCTCTCTCTATCATTTTCTCTCTCTATCATTCTCGCTCTCTCTCTCTCTCTCTCTCTCTCTATCATTCTCTCTCCCTATTATTTTCTCTCTCCATCATTCTCTCTCTCCATTATTCTCTCTCTATCATTCTCTCTCTCTATCATTCTCTCTCTCTATCATTCTCTCTCTCTATCATTCTCTTTCTTCATCATTCGCTTTCTCTATCATTCTCTCTCTCTCTCTATCATTCTCTCTCTCTATCATGCCCTTCCTCTATCATTCTCTCTCACTTGCATTCTCTCTCTATCATTCTCTCTCTCTATCATTCTCTGTCTATCAATCTCTGTCTATCATTCTCTCTCTCTATCATTTTCTCTCTCTATCATTTTCTCTCTATCGTTCTCTCTCTATCATTCCCTCTCTCTATCATTTTCTCTCTATCATTTTCTCTCTATCATTCTCTCTCTCTATCATTCTCTCTCTCCATCATTCTCTCTCTATCATTCTCTTGCTATCATTCTCTCTATCATTCTCTCTCTCTCTCTCTATCATTCTCTTTCTCTATCATTCTCTCCCTCTATCATTCTCTCTCTATCATTCTCTGTCTCTATCATTATCTCTCTCTATCATTCTCTCTCCATCATTCAGTCTCTCTCTATCATTTTCTCTCTATCACTCTCTCTTTCTATCATTCTCTCTCTCCATCATTTTCTCTTTCTCTATCATTCTGTCTGTCCATCATTCTCTCTCTCTATCATTCTCTGTCTATCATTATCTCTCTCTATCATTCTCTCTCTATCATTCCCTCTCTCTATCATTCTCTCTCTATCATTCTCTCTCTATATCATTCTCTCTCTATCATTCTCTCTCTATCATTCTCTCTCTCTATCATTCTCTCGCTCCGTCATTCTCTCTCACTATCATTCTCTCTCTCTATCATTCTCTTTCTTCATCATTCGCTTTCTCTATCATTCTCTCTCTCTCTCTATCATTCTCTCTCTCTCTCTATCATTCTCTCTCACTATCATTCTCTCTCTATCATTCTCTCTCTCCATCATTTTCTCTTTCTTTATCATCCTCTCTCTCTCTCTATTATTCTCTGTCTCTATCATTCTCTCGCTCCGTCATTCTCTCTCACTATCATTCTCTCTCTCTATCATTCTCTCTCACTATCATTCTCTCTCTATCATTCTCTCTCTCTATCATTTTCTCTCTATCATTCTGTCTTTCTATCATTCTCTCTCTATCATTCGCTCTCTATCATTCTCTCTCTATCATTCGCTCTCTCTATCATTCTCTCCCTCTATCATTCTCTCTCTATCATTTCCTGTCTCTATCATTTTCTCTCTCTATCATTCTCTGTCTCCATCATTCTCTCTCTCCATCATTCTCTCTCTCTATCATTTTCTCTCTCTCTCTCTCTCTCTCTCTCTCTCGCTCTCTCTCTCTCTCTCTCTCTCTCTCTCTCTCTCTCTCTCTATCATTCTCTCTCCCTATCATTTTCTCTCTCTATCATTCTCTCTCTCTCTATCATTCTCTCTTTCTATCATTCTCTCTTTCTATCATTCTCTCTCTATCATTCTCTCTCTATCATTCTCTCTCTCTATCATTCTCTCTCTCTATCATTCTCTCTCTCTATCATTCTCTCTTTCTATCATTTTCTCTCTCTATCATTTTCTCTCTATCATTCTCTCTTTCTATCATTCTCTCTCTATCATTCGCTCCCTATCATTCTCTCTCTCTATCATTCTCTCTCTCTATCATTCTCTCTCTATTATTCTCTGTCTCTATCATTCTCTGTCTATCATTCTGTCTCTCTATCATTTTCTCTCTATCATTCTCTCTCTATCATTCTCTCTCTCTATCATTCTCTCTCTCTATCATTCTCTCTCTATCATTCTCTCTCTCTATCATTTTCTCTCTCTATCATTCTCGCTCTCTCTCTCTCTCTCTCTCTCTCTATCATTCTCTCTCCCTATCATTTTCTCTCTCCATCATTCTCTCTCTCCATTATTCTCTCTCTATCATTCTCTCTCTCTATCATTCTCTCTCTCTATCATTCTCTTTCTTCATCATTCGCTTTCTCTATCATTCTCTCTCTCTCTCTATCATTCTCTCTCTCTCTCTATCATTCTCTCTCACTATCATTCTCTCTCTATCATTCTCTCTCTCCATCATTTTCTCTTTCTTTATCATCCTCTCGCTCTCTCTATTATTCTCTCTCTCTATTATTCTCTCTCTCTATCATTCTCTCTTTCTATCATTCTCTCTCTATCATTCTCTCTTTCTATCATTCTCTCTCTATCATTCTCTCTCTCTATCATTCTCTGTCTATCATTCTCTCTCTATCATTCTCTCTCTCCATCATTGTCTCTCTCTATCATTTTCTCTCTATCGTTCTCTCTCTATCATTCCTCTCTCTATCATTTTCTCTCTATCATTCTCTCTCTCTATCATTTTCTCTCTATCATTCTCTCTCTCTATCATTCTTTCTTACTATCATTCTCTCTCTCTATCATTCTCTCTCTCTATCATGCCCTTCCTCTATCATTCTCTCTCTCTAGCATTCTCTCTCTATCATTCTCTGTCTATCATTCTCTCTCTATCATTCTCTCTCTCTATCATTCTCTCGCTCCGTCATTCTCTCTCACTATCATTCTCTCTCCCTATCATTCTCTCTCACTATCATTCTCTCTCTATCATTCTCTCTCTCTATCATTTTCTCTCTATCATTCTCTCTTTCTATCATTCTCTCTCTATCATTCGCTCTCTATCATTCTCTCTCTCTATCATTCTCTCTCTCTATCATTCTCTCTCTATCATTCTCTCTCTCTATCATTTTCTCTCTCTATCATTCTCGCTCTCTCTCTCTCTCTCTCTCTCTCTATCATTCTCTCTCCCTATTATTTTCTCTCTCCATCATTCTCTCTCTCCATTATTCTCTCTCTATCATTCTCTCTCTCTATCATTCTCTCTCTCTATCATTCTCTCTCTCTATCATTCTCTTTCTTCATCATTCGCTTTCTCTATCAATCTCTCTCTCTCTCTATCATTCTCTCTCTCTCTCTATCATTCTCTCTCTCTATCATGCCCTTCCTCTATCATTCTCTCTCACTTGCATTCTCTCTCTATCATTCTCTCTCTCTATCATTCTCTGTCTATCATTCTCTGTCTATCATTCTCCCTCTCTATCATTTTCTCTCTCTATCATTTTCTCTCTATCGTTCTCTCTCTATCATTCCCTCTCTCTATCATTTTCTCTCTATCATTTTCTCTCTATCATTCTCTCTCTCTATCATTCTCTCTCTCCATCATTCTCTCTCTATCATTCTCTTGCTATCATTCTCTCTATCATTCTCTCTCTCTCTCTCTATCATTCTCTTTCTCTATCATTCTCTCCCTCTATCATTCTCTCTCTATCATTCTCTGTCTCTATCATTATCTCTCTCTATCATTCTCTCTCCATCATTCAGTCTCTCTCTATCATTTTCTCTCTATCACTCTCTCTTTCTATCATTCTCTCTCTCCATCATTTTCTCTTTCTCTATCATTCTGTCTGTCCATCATTCTCTCTCACTATCATTCTCTCTCTATCATTCTCTCTCTCTATCATTTTCTCTCTATCATTCTCTCTTTCTATCATTCTCTCTCTATCATTCGCTCTCTATCATTCTCTCTCTCTATCATTCTCTCTCTCTATCATTCTCTCTCTATCATTCTCTCTCTCTATCATTTTCTCTCTCTATCATTCTCGCTCTCTCTCTCTCTCTCTCTCTCTCTATCATTCTCTCTCCCTATTATTTTCTCTCTCCATCATTCTCTCTCTCCATTATTCTCTCTCTATCATTCTCTCTCTCTATCATTCTCTCTCTCTATCATTCTCTCTCTCTATCATTCTCTTTCTTCATCATTCGCTTTCTCTATCATTCTCTCTCTCTCTCTATCATTCTCTCTCTCTATCATGCCCTTCCTCTATCATTCTCTCTCACTTGCATTCTCTCTCTATCATTCTCTCTCTCTATCATTCTCTGTCTATCAATCTCTGTCTATCATTCTCTCTCTCTATCATTTTCTCTCTCTATCATTTTCTCTCTATCGTTCTCTCTCTATCATTCCCTCTCTCTATCATTTTCTCTCTATCATTTTCTCTCTATCATTCTCTCTCTCTATCATTCTCTCTCTCCATCATTCTCTCTCTATCATTCTCTTGCTATCATTCTCTCTATCATTCTCTCTCTCTCTCTCTATCATTCTCTTTCTCTATCATTCTCTCCCTCTATCATTCTCTCTCTATCATTCTCTGTCTCTATCATTATCTCTCTCTATCATTCTCTCTCCATCATTCAGTCTCTCTCTATCATTTTCTCTCTATCACTCTCTCTTTCTATCATTCTCTCTCTCCATCATTTTCTCTTTCTCTATCATTCTGTCTGTCCATCATTCTCTCTCTCTATCATTCTCTGTCTATCATTATCTCTCTCTATCATTCTCTCTCTATCATTCCCTCTCTCTATCATTCTCTCTCTATCATTCTCTCTCTATATCATTCTCTCTCTATCATTCTCTCTCTATCATTCTCTCTCTCTATCATTCTCTCGCTCCGTCATTCTCTCTCACTATCATTCTCTCTCTCTATCATTCTCTTTCTTCATCATTCGCTTTCTCTATCATTCTCTCTCTCTCTCTATCATTCTCTCTCTCTCTCTATCATTCTCTCTCACTATCATTCTCTCTCTATCATTCTCTCTCTCCATCATTTTCTCTTTCTTTATCATCCTCTCTCTCTCTCTATTATTCTCTGTCTCTATCATTCTCTCGCTCCGTCATTCTCTCTCACTATCATTCTCTCTCTCTATCATTCTCTCTCACTATCATTCTCTCTCTATCATTCTCTCTCTCTATCATTTTCTCTCTATCATTCTGTCTTTCTATCATTCTCTCTCTATCATTCGCTCTCTATCATTCTCTCTCTATCATTCGCTCTCTCTATCATTCTCTCCCTCTATCATTCTCTCTCTATCATTTCCTGTCTCTATCATTTTCTCTCTCTATCATTCTCTGTCTCCATCATTCTCTCTCTCCATCATTCTCTCTCTCTATCATTTTCTCTCTCTCTCTCTCTCTCTCTCTCTCTCGCTCTCTCTCTCTCTCTCTCTCTCTCTCTCTCTCTCTCTCTATCATTCTCTCTCCCTATCATTTTCTCTCTCTATCATTCTCTCTCTCTCTATCATTCTCTCTTTCTATCATTCTCTCTTTCTATCATTCTCTCTCTATCATTCTCTCTCTATCATTCTCTCTCTCTATCATTCTCTCTCTCTATCATTCTCTCTCTCTATCATTCTCTCTTTCTATCATTTTCTCTCTCTATCATTTTCTCTCTATCATTCTCTCTTTCTATCATTCTCTCTCTATCATTCGCTCCCTATCATTCTCTCTCTCTATCATTCTCTCTCTCTATCATTCTCTCTATTATTCTCTGTCTCTATCATTCTCTGTCTATCATTCTGTCTCTCTATCATTTTCTCTCTATCATTCTCTCTCTATCATTCTCTCTCTCTATCATTCTCTCTCTCTATCATTCTCTCTCTATCATTCTCTCTCTCTATCATTTTCTCTCTCTATCATTCTCGCTCTCTCTCTCTCTCTCTCTCTCTCTATCATTCTCTCTCCCTATCATTTTCTCTCTCCATCATTCTCTCTCTCCATTATTCTCTCTCTATCATTCTCTCTCTCTATCATTCTCTCTCTCTATCATTCTCTTTCTTCATCATTCGCTTTCTCTATCATTCTCTCTCTCTCTCTATCATTCTCTCTCTCTCTCTATCATTCTCTCTCACTATCATTCTCTCTCTATCATTCTCTCTCTCCATCATTTTCTCTTTCTTTATCATCCTCTCGCTCTCTCTATTATTCTCTCTCTCTATTATTCTCTCTCTCTATCATTCTCTCTTTCTATCATTCTCTCTCTATCATTCTCTCTTTCTATCATTCTCTCTCTATCATTCTCTCTCTCTATCATTCTCTGTCTATCATTCTCTCTCTATCATTCTCTCTCTCCATCATTGTCTCTCTCTATCATTTTCTCTCTATCGTTCTCTCTCTATCATTCCCTCTCTCTATCATTTTCTCTCTATCATTCTCTCTCTCTATCATTTTCTCTCTATCATTCTCTCTCTCTATCATTCTTTCTTACTATCATTCTCTCTCTCTATCATTCTCTCTCTCTATCATGCCCTTCCTCTATCATTCTCTCTCTCTAGCATTCTCTCTCTATCATTCTCTGTCTATCATTCTCTCTCTATCATTCTCTCTCTATCATTCTCTCGCTCCGTCATTCTCTCTCACTATCATTCTCTCTCCCTATCATTCTCTCTCACTATCATTCTCTCTCTATCATTCTCTCTCTCTATCATTTTCTCTCTATCATTCTCTCTTTCTATCATTCTCTCTCTATCATTCGCTCTCTATCATTCTCTCTCTCTATCATTCTCTCTCTCTATCATTCTCTCTCTATCATTCTCTCTCTCTATCATTTTCTCTCTCTATCATTCTCGCTCTCTCTCTCTCTCTCTCTCTCTCTATCATTCTCTCTCCCTATTATTTTCTCTCTCCATCATTCTCTCTCTCCATTATTCTCTCTCTATCATTCTCTCTCTCTATCATTCTCTCTCTCTATCATTCTCTCTCTCTATCATTCTCTTTCTTCATCATTCGCTTTCTCTATCAATCTCTCTCTCTCTCTATCATTCTCTCTCTCTCTCTATCATTCTCTCTCTCTATCATGCCCTTCCTCTATCATTCTCTCTCACTTGCATTCTCTCTCTATCATTCTCTCTCTCTATCATTCTCTGTCTATCATTCTCTGTCTATCATTCTCCCTCTCTATCATTTTCTCTCTCTATCATTTTCTCTCTATCGTTCTCTCTCTATCATTCCCTCTCTCTATCATTTTCTCTCTATCATTTTCTCTCTATCATTCTCTCTCTCTATCATTCTCTCTCTCCATCATTCTCTCTCTATCATTCTCTTGCTATCATTCTCTCTATCATTCTCTCTCTCTCTCTCTATCATTCTCTTTCTCTATCATTCTCTCCCTCTATCATTCTCTCTCTATCATTCTCTGTCTCTATCATTATCTCTCTCTATCATTCTCTCTCCATCATTCAGTCTCTCTCTATCATTTTCTCTCTATCACTCTCTCTTTCTATCATTCTCTCTCTCCATCATTTTCTCTTTCTCTATCATTCTGTCTGTCCATCATTCTCTCTCACTATCATTCTCTCTCTATCATTCTCTCTCTCTATCATTTTCTCTCTATCATTCTCTCTTTCTATCATTCTCTCTCTATCATTCGCTCTCTATCATTCTCTCTCTCTATCATTCTCTCTCTCTATCATTCTCTCTCTATCATTCTCTCTCTCTATCATTTTCTCTCTCTATCATTCTCGCTCTCTCTCTCTCTCTCTCTCTCTCTATCATTCTCTCTCCCTATTATTTTCTCTCTCCATCATTCTCTCTCTCCATTATTCTCTCTCTATCATTCTCTCTCTCTATCATTCTCTCTCTCTATCATTCTCTCTCTCTATCATTCTCTTTCTTCATCATTCGCTTTCTCTATCATTCTCTCTCTCTCTCTATCATTCTCTCTCTCTATCATGCCCTTCCTCTATCATTCTCTCTCACTTGCATTCTCTCTCTATCATTCTCTCTCTCTATCATTCTCTGTCTATCAATCTCTGTCTATCATTCTCTCTCTCTATCATTTTCTCTCTCTATCATTTTCTCTCTATCGTTCTCTCTCTATCATTCCCTCTCTCTATCATTTTCTCTCTATCATTTTCTCTCTATCATTCTCTCTCTCTATCATTCTCTCTCTCCATCATTCTCTCTCTATCATTCTCTTGCTATCATTCTCTCTATCATTCTCTCTCTCTCTCTCTATCATTCTCTTTCTCTATCATTCTCTCCCTCTATCATTCTCTCTCTATCATTCTCTGTCTCTATCATTATCTCTCTCTATCATTCTCTCTCCATCATTCAGTCTCTCTCTATCATTTTCTCTCTATCACTCTCTCTTTCTATCATTCTCTCTCTCCATCATTTTCTCTTTCTCTATCATTCTGTCTGTCCATCATTCTCTCTCTCTATCATTCTCTGTCTATCATTATCTCTCTCTATCATTCTCTCTCTATCATTCCCTCTCTCTATCATTCTCTCTCTATCATTCTCTCTCTCTATCATTCTCTCGCTCCGTCATTCTCTCTCACTATCATTCTCTCTCTCTATCATTCTCTCTCACTATCATTCTCTCTCTATCATTCTCTCTCTCTATCATTTTCTCTCTATCATTCTCTCTTTCTATCATTCTCTCTCTATCATTCGCTCTCTATCATTCTCTCTCTCTATCATTCTCTCTCTCTATCATTCTCTCTCTATCATTCTCTCTCTCTATCATTTTTTCTCTCTATCATTCTCGCTCTCTCTCTCTCTCTCTCTCTCTATCATT
Source organism: Dyspetes luteomarginatus (assembly GCA_963669185.1). Lineage (NCBI taxonomy): Eukaryota > Metazoa > Arthropoda > Insecta > Hymenoptera > Ichneumonidae > Dyspetes > Dyspetes luteomarginatus. The sequence goes on from OY769905.1 coordinate 13,379,092, forward strand.
CTCTCTCCCTATCATTTTCTCTCTCCATCATTCTCTCTCTCCATTATTCTCTCTCTATCATTCTCTCTCTCTATCATTCTCTCTCTCTATCATTCTCTCTCTCTATCATTCTCTTTCTTCATCATTCGCTTTCTCTATCATTCTCTCTCTCTCTCTATCATTCTCTCTCTCTCTCTATCATTCTCTCTCTCTATCATGCCCTTCCTCTATCATTCTCTCTCTCTAGCATTCTCTCTCTATCATTCTCTCTCTCTATCATTCTCTGTCTATCATTCTCTGTCTATCATTCTCTCTCTCTATCATTTTCTCTCTCTATCATTTTCTCTCTATCGTTCTCTCTCTATCATTCCCTCTCTCTATCATTTTCTCTCTATCATTCTCTCTCTCTATCATTCTCTCTCTCCATCATTCTCTCTCGATCATTCTCTTGCTATCATTCTCTCTATCATTCTCTCTCTCTCTCTATCATTCTCTTTCTCTATCATTCTCTCCCTCTATCATTCTCTCTCTATCATTCTCTGTCTCTATCATTATCTCTCTCTATCATTCTCTCTCCATCATTCTCTCTCTCTCTCTATCATTTTCTCTCTATCACTCTCTCTTTCTATCATTCTCTCTCTCCATCATTTTCTCTTTCTCTATCATTCTGTCTGTCCATCATTCTCTCTCTCTATCATTCTCTGTCTATCATTATCTCTCTCTATCATTCTCTCTCTATCATTCCCTCTCTCTATCATTCTCTCTCTATCATTCTCTCTCTCTATCATTCTCTCGCTCCGTCATTCTCTCTCACTATCATTCTCTCTCTCTATCATTCTCTCTCACTATCATTCTCTCTCTATCATTCTCTCTCTCTATCATTTTCTCTCTATCATTCTGTCTTTCTATCATTCTCTCTCTATCATTCGCTCTCTATCATTCTCTCTCTATCATTCGCTCTCTCTATCATTCTCTCCCTCTATCATTCTCTCTCTATCATTTCCTGTCTCTATCATTTTCTCTCTCTATCATTCTCTGTCTCCATCATTCTCTCTCTCCATCATTCTCTCTCTCCATCATTTTCTCTCTCTCTCTCTCTCTCTCTTTCTCTCTCACTCTCTCTCTCTCTCTCTCTCTCTCTCTCTATCATTCTCTCTTTCTATCATTCTCTCTCTATCATTCGCTCTCTATCATTCTTTCTCTCTATTATTCTCTCTCTCTATCATTCTCTCTTTCTATCATTCTCTCTCTATCATTCTCTCTCTCTAGCATTCTCTCTCTAACATTCTCTCTCTCTACCATTCTCTGTCTATCATTCTCTCTCTCCATCATTTTCTTTTTCTCTATCATTCTCTCTGTCCATCATTCTCTCTCTCTATCATTCTCTGTCTATCATTATCTCTCTCTATCATTCTCTCTCTATCATTCCCTCTCTCTATCATTCTCTCTCTATCATTCTCTCTCTCTATCATTCTCTCTCTCTATCATTCTCTCTCTATCATTCTCTCTCTCTATCATTCTCTCTCTCTATCATTCTCTCTCTATCATTCTCTCTCTATATCATTCTCTCTCTATCATTGTCTCTCTCTATCATTCTCTCTCTCTATCATTTTCTCTCTCCATCATTCTCTGTCTCCATCATTATCTTTCTCTATCATTCTCTCTCTCTCTCTCTCTCTCGCTCTCTCTCTCTCTCTATCATTCTCTCTCTCCATCATTTTCTCTCTCCATCATTCTCTCTCTCTATCATTCTCTTTCTGCATCATTCTCTTTCTCTATCATTCTCTCTCTCTCTATCATTCTCTCTTTCTATCATTCTCTCTCTATCATTCTCTCTCTATCATTCTCTCTCTCTATCATTCTCTCTCTCCATCATTCTCTCTCTCTATCATTTTCTCTCTCCATCATTCTCTTTCTCCATTATTCTCTTCCTCTATCATTCTCTCTCTCTCTATCATTCTCTCTTACTATCATTCGCTCTGTCCATCATTCTCTCTCTCTATCATTCACTCTCTCTATCATTCTCTCGCACCGTCATTCTCTCTCACTATCATTCTCTCTCTCTATCATTCTCTCTCACTATCATTCTCTCTCTATCATTCTCTCTCACTATCATTCTCTCTGTCCATCATTCTATCTCTCTATAATTCTCTCTCTATCATTCTCTCTGTCCATCGTTCTCTCTCTCTATCATTCTATGTCTATCATTATCTCTCTCTATCATTCCCTCTCTCTATCATTTTCTCTCTATCATTCTCTCTTTCTATCATTCTCTCTCTATCATTCGCTCCCTATCATTCTCTCTCTCTATCATTCTCTCTCTCTATCATTCTCTCTCTATCATTCTCTGTCTCTATCATTCTCTGTCTATCATTCTGTCTCTCTATCATTTTCTCTCCATCATTCTCTCTCTATCATTCTCTCTCTCTATCATTCTCTCTCTCTATCATTCTCTCTCTCTCTCTCTCTCTCTCTCTCTCTATCATTCTCTCTCCCTATTATTTTCTCTCTCCATCATTCTCTCTCTCCATTATTCTCTCTCTATCATTCTCTCTCTCTATCATTCTCTCTCTCTATCATTCTCTCTCTCTATCATTCTCTTTCTTCATCATTCGCTTTCTCTATCATTCTCTCTCTCTCTCTATCATTCTCTCTCTCTATCATGCCCTTCCTCTATCATTCTCTCTCACTTGCATTCTCTCTCTATCATTCTCTCTCTCTATCATTCTCTGTCTATCAATCTCTGTCTATCATTCTCTCTCTCTATCATTTTCTCTCTCTATCATTTTCTCTCTATCGTTCTCTCTCTATCATTCCCTCTCTCTATCATTTTCTCTCTATCATTTTCTCTCTATCATTCTCTCTCTCTATCATTCTCTCTCTCCATCATTCTCTCTCTATCATTCTCTTGCTATCATTCTCTCTATCATTCTCTCTCTCTCTCTCTATCATTCTCTTTCTCTATCATTCTCTCCCTCTATCATTCTCTCTCTATCATTCTCTGTCTCTATCATTATCTCTCTCTATCATTCTCTCTCCATCATTCAGTCTCTCTCTATCATTTTCTCTCTATCACTCTCTCTTTCTATCATTCTCTCTCTCCATCATTTTCTCTTTCTCTATCATTCTGTCTGTCCATCATTCTCTCTCTCTATCATTCTCTGTCTATCATTATCTCTCTCTATCATTCTCTCTCTATCATTCCCTCTCTCTATCATTCTCTCTCTATCATTCTCTCTCTATATCATTCTCTCTCTATCATTCTCTCTCTATCATTCTCTCTCTCTATCATTCTCTCGCTCCGTCATTCTCTCTCACTATCATTCTCTCTCTCTATCATTCTCTTTCTTCATCATTCGCTTTCTCTATCATTCTCTCTCTCTCTCTATCATTCTCTCTCTCTCTCTATCATTCTCTCTCACTATCATTCTCTCTCTATCATTCTCTCTCTCCATCATTTTCTCTTTCTTTATCATCCTCTCTCTCTCTCTATTATTCTCTGTCTCTATCATTCTCTCGCTCCGTCATTCTCTCTCACTATCATTCTCTCTCTCTATCATTCTCTCTCACTATCATTCTCTCTCTATCATTCTCTCTCTCTATCATTTTCTCTCTATCATTCTGTCTTTCTATCATTCTCTCTCTATCATTCGCTCTCTATCATTCTCTCTCTATCATTCGCTCTCTCTATCATTCTCTCCCTCTATCATTCTCTCTCTATCATTTCCTGTCTCTATCATTTTCTCTCTCTATCATTCTCTGTCTCCATCATTCTCTCTCTCCATCATTCTCTCTCTCTATCATTTTCTCTCTCTCTCTCTCTCTCTCTCTCTCTCGCTCTCTCTCTCTCTCTCTCTCTCTCTCTCTCTCTCTCTCTATCATTCTCTCTCCCTATCATTTTCTCTCTCTATCATTCTCTCTCTCTCTATCATTCTCTCTTTCTATCATTCTCTCTTTCTATCATTCTCTCTCTATCATTCTCTCTCTATCATTCTCTCTCTCTATCATTCTCTCTCTCTATCATTCTCTCTCTCTATCATTCTCTCTTTCTATCATTTTCTCTCTCTATCATTTTCTCTCTATCATTCTCTCTTTCTATCATTCTCTCTCTATCATTCGCTCCCTATCATTCTCTCTCTCTATCATTCTCTCTCTCTATCATTCTCTCTATTATTCTCTGTCTCTATCATTCTCTGTCTATCATTCTGTCTCTCTATCATTTTCTCTCTATCATTCTCTCTCTATCATTCTCTCTCTCTATCATTCTCTCTCTCTATCATTCTCTCTCTATCATTCTCTCTCTCTATCATTTTCTCTCTCTATCATTCTCGCTCTCTCTCTCTCTCTCTCTCTCTCTATCATTCTCTCTCCCTATCATTTTCTCTCTCCATCATTCTCTCTCTCCATTATTCTCTCTCTATCATTCTCTCTCTCTATCATTCTCTCTCTCTATCATTCTCTTTCTTCATCATTCGCTTTCTCTATCATTCTCTCTCTCTCTCTATCATTCTCTCTCTCTCTCTATCATTCTCTCTCACTATCATTCTCTCTCTATCATTCTCTCTCTCCATCATTTTCTCTTTCTTTATCATCCTCTCGCTCTCTCTATTATTCTCTCTCTCTATTATTCTCTCTCTCTATCATTCTCTCTTTCTATCATTCTCTCTCTATCATTCTCTCTTTCTATCATTCTCTCTCTATCATTCTCTCTCTCTATCATTCTCTGTCTATCATTCTCTCTCTATCATTCTCTCTCTCCATCATTGTCTCTCTCTATCATTTTCTCTCTATCGTTCTCTCTCTATCATTCCCTCTCTCTATCATTTTCTCTCTATCATTCTCTCTCTCTATCATTTTCTCTCTATCATTCTCTCTCTCTATCATTCTTTCTTACTATCATTCTCTCTCTCTATCATTCTCTCTCTCTATCATGCCCTTCCTCTATCATTCTCTCTCTCTAGCATTCTCTCTCTATCATTCTCTGTCTATCATTCTCTCTCTATCATTCTCTCTCTATCATTCTCTCGCTCCGTCATTCTCTCTCACTATCATTCTCTCTCCCTATCATTCTCTCTCACTATCATTCTCTCTCTATCATTCTCTCTCTCTATCATTTTCTCTCTATCATTCTCTCTTTCTATCATTCTCTCTCTATCATTCGCTCTCTATCATTCTCTCTCTCTATCATTCTCTCTCTCTATCATTCTCTCTCTATCATTCTCTCTCTCTATCATTTTCTCTCTCTATCATTCTCGCTCTCTCTCTCTCTCTCTCTCTCTCTATCATTCTCTCTCCCTATTATTTTCTCTCTCCATCATTCTCTCTCTCCATTATTCTCTCTCTATCATTCTCTCTCTCTATCATTCTCTCTCTCTATCATTCTCTCTCTCTATCATTCTCTTTCTTCATCATTCGCTTTCTCTATCAATCTCTCTCTCTCTCTATCATTCTCTCTCTCTCTCTATCATTCTCTCTCTCTATCATGCCCTTCCTCTATCATTCTCTCTCACTTGCATTCTCTCTCTATCATTCTCTCTCTCTATCATTCTCTGTCTATCATTCTCTGTCTATCATTCTCCCTCTCTATCATTTTCTCTCTCTATCATTTTCTCTCTATCGTTCTCTCTCTATCATTCCCTCTCTCTATCATTTTCTCTCTATCATTTTCTCTCTATCATTCTCTCTCTCTATCATTCTCTCTCTCCATCATTCTCTCTCTATCATTCTCTTGCTATCATTCTCTCTATCATTCTCTCTCTCTCTCTCTATCATTCTCTTTCTCTATCATTCTCTCCCTCTATCATTCTCTCTCTATCATTCTCTGTCTCTATCATTATCTCTCTCTATCATTCTCTCTCCATCATTCAGTCTCTCTCTATCATTTTCTCTCTATCACTCTCTCTTTCTATCATTCTCTCTCTCCATCATTTTCTCTTTCTCTATCATTCTGTCTGTCCATCATTCTCTCTCACTATCATTCTCTCTCTATCATTCTCTCTCTCTATCATTTTCTCTCTATCATTCTCTCTTTCTATCATTCTCTCTCTATCATTCGCTCTCTATCATTCTCTCTCTCTATCATTCTCTCTCTCTATCATTCTCTCTCTATCATTCTCTCTCTCTATCATTTTCTCTCTCTATCATTCTCGCTCTCTCTCTCTCTCTCTCTCTCTCTATCATTCTCTCTCCCTATTATTTTCTCTCTCCATCATTCTCTCTCTCCATTATTCTCTCTCTATCATTCTCTCTCTCTATCATTCTCTCTCTCTATCATTCTCTCTCTCTATCATTCTCTTTCTTCATCATTCGCTTTCTCTATCATTCTCTCTCTCTCTCTATCATTCTCTCTCTCTATCATGCCCTTCCTCTATCATTCTCTCTCACTTGCATTCTCTCTCTATCATTCTCTCTCTCTATCATTCTCTGTCTATCAATCTCTGTCTATCATTCTCTCTCTCTATCATTTTCTCTCTCTATCATTTTCTCTCTATCGTTCTCTCTCTATCATTCCCTCTCTCTATCATTTTCTCTCTATCATTTTCTCTCTATCATTCTCTCTCTCTATCATTCTCTCTCTCCATCATTCTCTCTCTATCATTCTCTTGCTATCATTCTCTCTATCATTCTCTCTCTCTCTCTCTATCATTCTCTTTCTCTATCATTCTCTCCCTCTATCATTCTCTCTCTATCATTCTCTGTCTCTATCATTATCTCTCTCTATCATTCTCTCTCCATCATTCAGTCTCTCTCTATCATTTTCTCTCTATCACTCTCTCTTTCTATCATTCTCTCTCTCCATCATTTTCTCTTTCTCTATCATTCTGTCTGTCCATCATTCTCTCTCTCTATCATTCTCTGTCTATCATTATCTCTCTCTATCATTCTCTCTCTATCATTCCCTCTCTCTATCATTCTCTCTCTATCATTCTCTCTCTCTATCATTCTCTCGCTCCGTCATTCTCTCTCACTATCATTCTCTCTCTCTATCATTCTCTCTCACTATCATTCTCTCTCTATCATTCTCTCTCTCTATCATTTTCTCTCTATCATTCTCTCTTTCTATCATTCTCTCTCTATCATTCGCTCTCTATCATTCTCTCTCTCTATCATTCTCTCTCTCTATCATTCTCTCTCTATCATTCTCTCTCTCTATCATTTTTTCTCTCTATCATTCTCGCTCTCTCTCTCTCTCTCTCTCTCTATCATTCTCTCTCCCTATCATTTTCTCTCTCCATCATTCTCTCTCTCCATTATTCTCTCTCTATCATTCTCTCTCTCTATCATTCTCTCTCTCTATCATTCTCTCTCTCTATCATTCTCTTTCTTCATCATTCGCTTTCTCTATCATTCTCTCTCTCTCTCTATCATTCTCTCTCTCTCTCTATCATTCTCTCTCTCTATCATGCCCTTCCTCTATCATTCTCTCTCTCTAGCATTCTCTCTCTATCATTCTCTCTCTCTATCATTCTCTGTCTATCATTCTCTGTCTATCATTCTCTCTCTCTATCATTTTCTCTCTCTATCATTTTCTCTCTATCGTTCTCTCTCTATCATTCCCTCTCTCTATCATTTTCTCTCTATCATTCTCTCTCTCTATCATTCTCTCTCTCCATCATTCTCTCTCGATCATTCTCTTGCTATCATTCTCTCTATCATTCTCTCTCTCTCTCTATCATTCTCTTTCTCTATCATTCTCTCCCTCTATCATTCTCTCTCTATCATTCTCTGTCTCTATCATTATCTCTCTCTATCATTCTCTCTCCATCATTCTCTCTCTCTCTCTATCATTTTCTCTCTATCACTCTCTCTTTCTATCATTCTCTCTCTCCATCATTTTCTCTTTCTCTATCATTCTGTCTGTCCATCATTCTCTCTCTCTATCATTCTCTGTCTATCATTATCTCTCTCTATCATTCTCTCTCTATCATTCCCTCTCTCTATCATTCTCTCTCTATCATTCTCTCTCTCTATCATTCTCTCGCTCCGTCATTCTCTCTCACTATCATTCTCTCTCTCTATCATTCTCTCTCACTATCATTCTCTCTCTATCATTCTCTCTCTCTATCATTTTCTCTCTATCATTCTGTCTTTCTATCATTCTCTCTCTATCATTCGCTCTCTATCATTCTCTCTCTATCATTCGCTCTCTCTATCATTCTCTCCCTCTATCATTCTCTCTCTATCATTTCCTGTCTCTATCATTTTCTCTCTCTATCATTCTCTGTCTCCATCATTCTCTCTCTCCATCATTCTCTCTCTCCATCATTTTCTCTCTCTCTCTCTCTCTCTCTTTCTCTCTCACTCTCTCTCTCTCTCTCTCTCTCTCTCTCTATCATTCTCTCTTTCTATCATTCTCTCTCTATCATTCGCTCTCTATCATTCTTTCTCTCTATTATTCTCTCTCTCTATCATTCTCTCTTTCTATCATTCTCTCTCTATCATTCTCTCTCTCTAGCATTCTCTCTCTAACATTCTCTCTCTCTACCATTCTCTGTCTATCATTCTCTCTCTCCATCATTTTCTTTTTCTCTATCATTCTCTCTGTCCATCATTCTCTCTCTCTATCATTCTCTGTCTATCATTATCTCTCTCTATCATTCTCTCTCTATCATTCCCTCTCTCTATCATTCTCTCTCTATCATTCTCTCTCTCTATCATTCTCTCTCTCTATCATTCTCTCTCTATCATTCTCTCTCTCTATCATTCTCTCTCTCTATCATTCTCTCTCTATCATTCTCTCTCTATATCATTCTCTCTCTATCATTGTCTCTCTCTATCATTCTCTCTCTCTATCATTTTCTCTCTCCATCATTCTCTGTCTCCATCATTATCTTTCTCTATCATTCTCTCTCTCTCTCTCTCTCTCGCTCTCTCTCTCTCTCTATCATTCTCTCTCTCCATCATTTTCTCTCTCCATCATTCTCTCTCTCTATCATTCTCTTTCTGCATCATTCTCTTTCTCTATCATTCTCTCTCTCTCTATCATTCTCTCTTTCTATCATTCTCTCTCTATCATTCTCTCTCTATCATTCTCTCTCTCTATCATTCTCTCTCTCCATCATTCTCTCTCTCTATCATTTTCTCTCTCCATCATTCTCTTTCTCCATTATTCTCTTCCTCTATCATTCTCTCTCTCTCTATCATTCTCTCTTACTATCATTCGCTCTGTCCATCATTCTCTCTCTCTATCATTCACTCTCTCTATCATTCTCTCGCACCGTCATTCTCTCTCACTATCATTCTCTCTCTCTATCATTCTCTCTCACTATCATTCTCTCTCTATCATTCTCTCTCACTATCATTCTCTCTGTCCATCATTCTATCTCTCTATAATTCTCTCTCTATCATTCTCTCTGTCCATCGTTCTCTCTCTCTATCATTCTATGTCTATCATTATCTCTCTCTATCATTCCCTCTCTCTATCATTTTCTCTCTATCATTCTCTCTTTCTATCATTCTCTCTCTATCATTCGCTCCCTATCATTCTCTCTCTCTATCATTCTCTCTCTCTATCATTCTCTCTCTATCATTCTCTGTCTCTATCATTCTCTGTCTATCATTCTGTCTCTCTATCATTTTCTCTCCATCATTCTCTCTCTATCATTCTCTCTCTCTATCATTCTCTCTCTCTATCATTCTCTCTCTATCATTCTCTCTCTATCATTCTCTCTCTCTATCATTTTCTCTCTCTATCATTCTCGCTCTCTCTCTCTCTATCTCTCTCTCTATCATTCTCTCTCCCTATCATTTTCTCTCTCCATCATTCTCTCTCTCCATTATTCTCTCTCTATCATTCTCTCTCTCTATCATTCTCTCTCTCTATCATTCTCTCTCTCTATCATTCTCTTTCTTCATCATTCGCTTTCTCTATCATTCTCTCTCTCTCTCTATCATTCTCTCTCTCTCTCTATCATTCTCTCTCACTATCATTCTCTCTCTATCATTCTCTCTCTCCATCATTTTCTCTTTCTTTATCATTCTCTCTCTCTCTCTATTATTCTCTCTCTCTATTATTCTCTGTCTCTATCATTCTCTCTTTCTATCATTCTCTCTCTATCATTCTCTCTTTCTATCGTTCTCTCTCTATCATTCTCTCTCTCTATCATTCTCTGTCTATCATTCTCTCTCTATCATTCTCTCTCTCCATCATTGTCTCTCTCTATCATTTTCTCTCTATCGTTCTCTCTCTATCATTCCCTCTCTCTATCATTTTCTCTCTATCATTCTCTCTCTCTATCATTTTCTCTCTATCATTCTCTCTCTCTATCATTCTTTCTTACTATCATTCTCTCTCTCTATCATTCTCTCGCTATCATTCTCTCTATCATTCTCCCTCTCTCTATCATTCTCTTTCTCTATCATTCTCTCTCTCTATCATTCTCTCTCTCTATCATTCCCTCTCTCTATCATTTTCTCTCTATCATTCTCTCTCTCTATCATTCGCTCTCTCTATCATGCCCTTCCTCTATCATTCTCTCTCTCTAGCATTCTCTCTCTATCATTCTCTCTCTCTATCATTCTCTGTCTATCATTCTCTGTCTATCATTCTCTCTCTCTATCATCTTCTCTCTCTATCATTTTCTCTCTATCACTCTCTCTTTCTATCATTCTCTCGCTCCGTCATTCTCTCTCACTATCATTCTCTCTCTCTATCATTCTCTCTCACTATCATTCTCTCTCTATCATTCTCTCTCTCTATAATTTTCTCTCTATCATTCTCTCGTTCTATCATTCTCTCTCTATCATTCGCTCTCTATCATTCTCTCTCTCTATCATTCTCTCTCTCTATCATTCTCTCCCTCTATCATTCTCTCTCTATCATTTCCTGTCTCTATCATTTTCTCTCTCTATCATTCTCTGTCTCCATCATTCTCTCTCTCCATCATTCTCTCTCTCTATCATTTTCTCTCTCTCTCTCTCTCTCTCTCTCTCTCTCTCTCTCTATCATTCTCTCTCCCTATCATTTTCTCTCTCTATCATTCTCTCTCTCTCTATCATTCTCTCTTTCTATCATTCTCTCTCTATCATTCGCTCTCTATCATTCTCTCTCCGTATCATTCTCTCTCTCTATCATTCTCTCTCTATCATTCTCTCTCTCTAGCATTCTTTCTCTATCATTCTCTCTCTCTACCATTCTCTGTCTATCATTCTCTCTCTCCATCATTTTCTTTTTCTCTATCATTCTCTCTGTCCATCATTCTCTCTCTCTATCATTCTCTGTCTATCATTATCTCTCTCTATCATTCTCTCTCTATCATTCCCTCTCTCTATCATTCTCTCTCTATCATTCTCTCTCTCTATCATTCTCTCTCTCTATCATTCTCTCTCTATCATTCTCTCTCTTTATCATTCTCTCTCTCTATCATTCTCTCTCTATCATTCTCTCTCTATATCATTCTCTCTCTATCATTGTCTCTCTCTATCATTCTCTCTCTCTATCATTTTCTCTCTCCATCATTCTCTGTCTCCATCATTCTCTTTCTCCATTATTCTCTCTCTCTCTCTCTCTCTCGCTCTCTCTCTCTCTCTATCATTCTCTCTCTCCATCATTTTCTCTCTCCATCATTCTCTCTCTCTATCATTCTCTTTCTGCATCATTCTCTTTCTCTATCATTCTCTCTCTCTCTATCATTCTCTCTTTCTATCATTCTCTCTCTATCATTCTCTCTCTATCATTCTCTCTCTCTATCATTCTCTCTCTCTATCATTCTCTCTCTCTATCATTCTCTCTCTCTATCATTCTCTCTCTCTATCATTCTCTGTCTATCATTCTCTCTCTATCATTCTCTCTCTCTATCATTTTCTCTCTCTATCATTTTCTCTCTATCGTTCTCTCTCTATCATTCCCTCTCTCTATCATTTTCTCTCTATCATTCTCTCTCTCTATCATTTTCTCTCTATCATTCTCTCTCTCTATCATTCTCTCTCACTATCATTCTCTCTCTCTATCATTCTCTCGCTATCATTCTCTCTATCATTCTCTCTCTCTCTATCATTCTCTTTCTCTATCATTCTCTCTCTCTATCATTCTCTCTCTCTATCATTCTCTCTCTCTAGCATTCTCTCTCTATCATTCTCTCTCTCTATCATTCTCTGTCTATCATTCTCTGTCTATCATTCTCTCTCTCTATCATCTTCTCTCTCTATCATTTTCTCTCTATCGTTCTCTCTCTATCATTCCCTCTCTCTATCATTTTCTCTCTATCATTCTCTCTCTCTATCATTCTCTCTCTCCATCATTCTCTCTCTATCATTCTCTTGCTATCATTCTCTCTATCATTCTCTTTCTCTATCATTCTCTCCCTCTATCATTCTCTCTCTATCATTCTCTGTCTCTATCATTATCTCTCTCTATCATTCTCTCTCCATCATTCTCTCTCTCTCTATCATTTTCTCTCTATCACTCTCTCTTTCTATCATTCTCTCTCTCCATCATTTTCTCTTTCTCTATCATTCTGTCTGTCCATCATTCTCTCTCTCTATCATTCTCTGTCTATCATTATCTCTCTCTATCATTCTCTCTCTATCATTCCCTCTCTCTATCATTCTCTCTCTATCATTCTCTCTCTCTATCATTCTCTCGCTCCGTCATTCTCTCTCACTATCATTCTCTCTCTCTATCATTCTCTCTCACTATCATTCTCTCTCTCTATAATTTTCTCTCTATCATTCTCTCTTTCTATCATTCTCTCTCTATCATTCGCTCTCTATCATTCTCTCTCTCTATCATTCTCTCTCTCTATCATTCTCTCTCTCTATCATTCTCTCTCTCTATCATTCTCTCCCTCTATCATTCTCTCTCTATCATTTCCTGTCTCTATCATTTTCTCTCTCTATCATTCTCTGTCTCCATCATTCTCTTTCTCCATCATTCTCTCTCTCTATCATTTTCTCTCTCTCTCTCTCTCTCTCTCTCTCTCTCTCTCTCTCTCTCTCTCTCTATCATTCTCTCTCCCTATCATTTTCTCTCTCTATCATTCTCTCTCTCTCTATCATTCTCTCTTTCTATCATTCTCTCTCTATCATTCGCTCTCTATCATTCTCTCTCTCTATCATTCTCTCTCTCTATCATTCTCTCTTTCTATCATTCTCTCTCTATCATTCTCTCTCTCTAGCATTCTTTCTCTATCATTCTCTCTCTCTACCATTCTCTGTCTATCATTCTCTCTCTCCATCATTTTCTTTTTCTCTATCATTCTCTCTGTCCATCATTCTCTCTCTCTATCATTCTCTGTCTATCATTATCTCTCTCTATCATTCTCTCTCTATCATTCCCTCTCTCTATCATTCTCTCTCTATCATTTTCTCTCTCTATCATTCTCTCTCTCTATCATTCTCTCTCTATCATTCTCTCTATTTATCATTCTCTCTCTCTATCATTCTCTCTCTATCATTCTCTCTCTATATCATTCTCTCTCTATCATTGTCTCTCTCTATCATTCTCTCTCTCTATCATTTTCTCTCTCCATCATTCTCTGTCTCCATCATTCTCTTTCTCTATTATTCTCTCTCTCTCTCTCTCTCTCGCTCTCTCTCTCTCTCTCTCTCTCTCTCTCTATCATTCTCTCTCCCTATCATTTTCTCTCTCTATCATTCTCTCTCTCTCTATCATTCTCTCTTTCTATCATTCTCTCTTTCTATCATTCTCTCTCTATCATTCTCTCTCTATCATTCTCTCTCTCTATCATTCTCTCTCTCTATCATTCTCTCTCTCTATCATTCTCTCTTTCTATCATTTTCTCTCTCTATCATTTTCTCTCTATCATTCTCTCTTTCTATCATTCTCTCTCTATCATTCGCTCCCTATCATTCTCTCTCTCTATCATTCTCTGTCTCTATCATTCTCTCTCTATTATTCTCTGTCTCTATCATTCTCTGTCTATCATTCTGTCTCTCTATCATTTTCTCTCTATCATTCTCTCTCTATCATTCTCTCTCTCTATCATTCTCTCTCTCTATCATTCTCTCTCTATCATTCTCTCTCTCTATCATTCTCTCTCTCTATCATTCTCTCTCTCTATCATTCTCTCTTTCTATCATTTTCTCTCTCTATCATTTTCTCTCTATCATTCTCTCTTTCTATCATTCTCTCTCTATCATTCGCTCCCTATCATTCTCTCTCTCTATCATTCTCTGTCTCTATCATTCTCTCTCTATTATTCTCTGTCTCTATCATTCTCTGTCTATCATTCTGTCTCTCTATCATTTTCTCTCTATCATTCTCTCTCTATCATTCTCTCTCTCTATCATTCTCTCTCTCTATCATTCTCTCTCTATCATTCTCTCTCTCTATCATTTTCTCTCTCTATCATTCTCTCTCTCTCTCTATCATTCTCTCTCTCTCTCTATCATTCTCTCTCACTATCATTCTCTCTCTATCATTCTCTCTCTCCATCATTTTCTCTTTCTTTATCATCCTCTCTCTCTCTCTATTATTCTCTCTCTCTATTATTCTCTCTCTCTATCATTCTCTCTTTCTATCATTCTCTCTCTATCATTCTCTCTTTCTATCATTCTCTCTCTATCATTCTCTCTCTCTATCATTCTCTGTCTATCATTCTCTCTCTATCATTCTCTCTCTCCATCATTGTCTCTCTCTATCATTTTCTCTCTATCGTTCTCTCTCTATCATTCCCTCTCTCTATCATTTTCTCTCTATCATACTCTCTCTCTATCATTTTCTCTCTCTATCATTCTTTCTTACTATCATTCTCTCTCTCTATCATTCTCTCGCTATCATTTTCTCTATCATTCTCTCTCTCTCTATCATTCTCTTTCTCTATCATTCTCTCTCTCTATCATTTTCTCTCTCTATCATTCCCTCTCTCTATCATTTTCTCTCTATCATTCTCTTTCTCTATCATTCTCTCTCTCTATCATGCCCTTCCTCTATCATTCTCTCTCTCTAGCATTCTCTCTCTATCATTCTCTCTCTCTATCATTCTCTGTCTATCATTCTCTCTCTATCATTCTCTCTCTCTATCATTCTCTCGCTCCGTCATTCTCTCTCACTATCATTCTCTCTCCCTATCATTCTCTCTCACTATCATTCTCTCTCTATCATTCTCTCTCTCTATCATTTTCTCTCTATCATTCTCTCTTTCTATCATTCTCTCTCTATCATTCGCTCTCTATCATTCTCTCTCTCTATCATTCTCTCTCTCTATCATTCTCTCTCTATCATTCTCTCTCTCTATCATTTTCTCTCTCTATCATTCTCGCTCTCTCTCTCTCTCTCTCTCTCTCTATCATTCTCTCTCCCTATTATTTTCTCTCTCCATCATTCTCTCTCTCCATTATTCTCTCTCTATCATTCTCTCTCTCTATCATTCTCTCTCTCTATCATTCTCTCTCTCTATCATTCTCTTTCTTCATCATTCGCTTTCTCTATCATTCTCTCTCTCTCTCTATCATTCTCTCTCTCTCTCTATCATTCTCTCTCTCTATCATGCCCTTCCTCTATCATTCTCTCTCACTTGCATTCTCTGTCTATCATTCTCTCTCTCTATCATTCTCTGTCTATCATTCTCTGTCTATCATTCTCTCTCTCTATCATTTTCTCTCTCTATCATTTTCTCTCTATCGTTCTCTCTCTATCATTCCCTCTCTCTATCATTTTCTCTCTATCATTTTCTCTCTATCATTCTCTCTCTCTATCATTCTCTCTCTCCATCATTCTCTCTCTATCATTCTCTTGCTATCATTCTCTCTATCATTCTCTCTCTCTCTCTCTATCATTCTCTTTCTCTATCATTCTCTCCCTCTATCATTCTCTCCCTCTATCATTCTCTCTCTATCATTCTCTCTCTCTATCATTCTCTCGCTCCGTCATTCTCTCTCACTATCATTCTCTCTCTCTATCATTCTCTCTCACTATCATTCTCTCTCTATCATTCTCTCTCTCTATCATTCTCTCTTTCTATCATTCTCTCTCTATCATTCGCTCTCTATCATTCTCTCTCTCTATCATTCTCTCTCTCTATCATTCTCTCTCTCTATCATTCTCTCTCTATCATTCTCTCTCTCTATCATTTTTTCTCTCTATCATTCTCGCTCTCTCTCTCTCTCTCTCTCTCTATCATTCTCTCTCCCTATCATTTTCTCTCTCCATCATTCTCTCTCTCCATTATTCTCTCTCTATCATTCTCTCTCTCTATCATTCTCTCTCTCTATCATTCTCTCTCTCTCTCTATCATTCTCTCTCTCTATCATGCCCTTCCTCTATCATTCTCTCTCTCTAGCATTCTCTCTCTATCATTCTCTCTCTCTATCATTCTCTGTCTATCATTCTCTGTCTATCATTCTCTCTCTCTATCATTTTCTCTCTCTATCATTTTCTCTCTATCGTTCTCTCTCTATCATTCCCTCTCTCTATCATTTTCTCTCTATCATTCTCTCTCTCTATCATTCTCTCTCTCCATCATTCTCTCTCGATCATTCTCTTGCTATCATTCTCTCTATCATTCTCTCTCTCTCTCTATCATTCTCTTTCTCTATCATTCTCTCCCTCTATCATTCTCTCTCTATCATTCTCTGTCTCTATCATTATCTCTCTCTATCATTCTCTCTCCATCATTCTCTCTCTCTCTCTCTATCATTTTCTCTCTATCACTCTCTCTTTCTATCATTCTCTCTCTCCATCATTTTCTCTTTCTCTATCATTCTGTCTGTCCATCATTCTCTCTCTCTATCATTCTCTGTCTATCATTATCTCTCTCTATCATTCTCTCTCTATCATTCCCTCTCTCTATCATTCTCTCTCTATCATTCTCTCTCTCTATCATTCTCTCGCTCCGTCATTCTCTCTCACTATCATTCTCTCTCTCTATCATTCTCTCTCACTATCATTCTCTCTCTATCATTCTCTCTCTCTATCATTTTCTCTCTATCATTCTGTCTTTCTATCATTCTCTCTCTATCATTCGCTCTCTATCATTCTCTCTCTATCATTCGCTCTCTCTATCATTCTCTCCCTCTATCATTCTCTCTCTATCATTTCCTGTCTCTATCATTTTCTCTCTCTATCATTCTCTGTCTCCATCATTCTCTCTCTCCATCATTCTCTCTCTCCATCATTTTCTCTCTCTCTCTCTCTCTCTCTTTCTCTCTCACTCTCTCTCTCTCTCTCTCTCTCTCTCTCTATCATTCTCTCTTTCTATCATTCTCTCTCTATCATTCGCTCTCTATCATTCTTTCTCTCTATTATTCTCTCTCTCTATCATTCTCTCTTTCTATCATTCTCTCTCTATCATTCTCTCTCTCTAGCATTCTCTCTCTAACATTCTCTCTCTCTACCATTCTCTGTCTATCATTCTCTCTCTCCATCATTTTCTTTTTCTCTATCATTCTCTCTGTCCATCATTCTCTCTCTCTATCATTCTCTGTCTATCATTATCTCTCTCTATCATTCTCTCTCTATCATTCCCTCTCTCTATCATTCTCTCTCTATCATTCTCTCTCTCTATCATTCTCTCTCTCTATCATTCTCTCTCTATCATTCTCTCTCTCTATCATTCTCTCTCTCTATCATTCTCTCTCTATCATTCTCTCTCTATATCATTCTCTCTCTATCATTGTCTCTCTCTATCATTCTCTCTCTCTATCATTTTCTCTCTCCATCATTCTCTGTCTCCATCATTATCTTTCTCTATCATTCTCTCTCTCTCTCTCTCTCTCGCTCTCTCTCTCTCTCTATCATTCTCTCTCTCCATCATTTTCTCTCTCCATCATTCTCTCTCTCTATCATTCTCTTTCTGCATCATTCTCTTTCTCTATCATTCTCTCTCTCTCTATCATTCTCTCTTTCTATCATTCTCTCTCTATCATTCTCTCTCTATCATTCTCTCTCTCTATCATTCTCTCTCTCCATCATTCTCTCTCTCTATCATTTTCTCTCTCCATCATTCTCTTTCTCCATTATTCTCTTCCTCTATCATTCTCTCTCTCTCTATCATTCTCTCTTACTATCATTCGCTCTGTCCATCATTCTCTCTCTCTATCATTCACTCTCTCTATCATTCTCTCGCTCCGTCATTCTCTCTCACTATCATTCTCTCTCTCTATCATTCTCTCTCACTATCATTCTCTCTCTATCATTCTCTCTCACTATCATTCTCTCTGTCCATCATTCTATCTCTCTATAATTCTCTCTCTATCATTCTCTCTGTCCATCGTTCTCTCTCTCTATCATTCTATGTCTATCATTATCTCTCTCTATCATTCCCTCTCTCTATCATTTTCTCTCTATCATTCTCTCTTTCTATCATTCTCTCTCTATCATTCGCTCCCTATCATTCTCTCTCTCTATCATTCTCTCTCTCTATCATTCTCTCTCTATCATTCTCTGTCTCTATCATTCTCTGTCTATCATTCTGTCTCTCTATCATTTTCTCTCCATCATTCTCTCTCTATCATTCTCTCTCTCTATCATTCTCTCTCTCTATCATTCTCTCTCTATCATTCTCTCTCTCTATCATTTTCTCTCTCTATCATTCTCGCTCTCTCTCTCTCTATCTCTCTCTCTATCATTCTCTCTCTCTATCATTCTCTCTCTCTATCATGCCCTTCCTCTATCATTCTCTCTCTCTAGCATTCTCTCTCTATCATTCTCTCTCTCTATCATTCTCTGTCTATCATTCTCTGTCTATCATTCTCTCTCTCTATCATCTTCTCTCTCTATCATTTTCTCTCTATCGTTCTGTCTCTATCATTATCTCTCTCTATCATTCTCTCTCCATCATTCTCTCTCTCTCTATCATTTTCTCTCTATCACTCTCTCTTTCTATCATTCTCTCTCTCCATCATTTTCTCTTTCTCTATCATTCTGTCTGTCCATCATTCTCTCTCTCTATCATTCTCTGTCTATCATTATCTCTCTCTATCATTCTCTCTCTATCATTCCCTCTCTCTATCATTCTCTCTCTATCATTCTCTCTCTCTCATTCTCTCTCTCTATCATTCTCTCGCTCCGTCATTCTCTCTCACTATCATTCTCTCTCTCTATCATTCTCTCTCACTATCATTCTCTCTCTATCATTCTCTCTCTCTATAATTTTCTCTCTATCATTCTCTCTTTCTATCATTCTCTCTCTATCATTCGCTCTCTATCATTCTCTCTCTCTATCATTCTCTCTCTCTATCATTCTCTCTCTCTATCATTCTCTCTCTCTATCATTCTCTCCCTCTATCATTCTCTCTCTATCATTTCCTGTCTCTATCATTTTCTCTCTCTATCATTCTCTGTCTCCATCATTCTCTCTCTCCATCATTCTCTCTCTCTATCATTTTCTCTCTCTCTCTCTCTCTCTCTCTCTCTCTCTCTCTCTCTCTCTCTCTCTATCATTCTCTCTCCCTATCATTTTCTCTCCCTATCATTCTCTCTCTCTCTATCATTCTCTCTTTCTATCATTCTCTCTCTATCATTCGCTCTCTATCATTCTCTCTCTCTATCATTCTCTCTCTCTATCATTCTCTCTTTCTATCATTCTCTCTCTATCATTCTCTCTCTCTAGCATTCTTTCTCTATCATTCTCTCTCTCTACCATTCTCTGTCTATCATTCTCTCTCTCCATCATTTTCTTTTTCTCTATCATTCTCTCTGTCCATCATTCTCTCTCTCTATCATTCTCTGTCTATCATTATCTCTCTCTATCATTCTCTCTCTATCATTCCCTCTCTCTATCATTCTCTCTCTATCATTCTCTCTCTCTATCATTCTCTCTCTCTATCATTCTCTCTCTATCATTCTCTCTCTTTATCATTCTCTCTCTCTATCATTCTCTCTCTATCATTCTCTCTCTATATCATTCTCTCTCTATCATTGTCTCTCTCTATCATTCTCTCTCTCTATCATTTTCTCTCTCCATCATTCTCTGTCTCCATCATTCTCTTTCTCTATTATTCTCTCTCTCTCTCTCTCTCTCGCTCTCTCTCTCTCTCTATCATTCTCTCTCTCCATCATTTTCTCTCTCCATCATTCTCTCTCTCTATCATTCTCTTTCTGCATCATTCTCTTTCTCTATCATTCTCTCTCTCTCTATCATTCTCTCTTTCTATCATTCTCTCTCTATCATTCTCTCTCCATCATTCTCTCTCTCTATCATTCTCTCTCTCTATCATTCTCTCTCTCTATCATTCTCTCTCTCTATCATTCTCTCTCTCTATCATTCTCTTTCTCTATCATTCTCTCTCTCTATCATTCTCTCTCTCTATCATTCTCTCTCTCTAGCATTCTCTCTCTATCATTCTCTCTCTCTATCATTCTCTGTCTATCATTCTCTGTCTATCATTCTCTCTCTCTATCATCTTCTCTCTCTATCATTTTCTCTCTATCGTTCTCTCTCTATCATTCCCTCTCTCTATCATTTTCTCTCTATCATTCTCTCTCTCTATCATTCTCTCTCTCCATCATTCTCTCTCTATCATTCTCTTGCTATCATTCTCTCTATCATTCTCTCTCTCTCTCTCTATCATTCTCTTTCTCTATCATTCTCTCCCTCTATCATTCTCTCTCTATCATTCTCTGTCTCTATCATTATCTCTCTCTATCATTCTCTCTCCATCATTCTCTCTCTCTCTATCATTTTCTCTCTATCACTCTCTCTTTCTATCATTCTCTCTCTCCATCATTTTCTCTTTCTCTATCATTCTGTCTGTCCATCATTCTCTCTCTCTATCATTCTCTGTCTATCATTATCTCTCTCTATCATTCTCTCTCTATCATTCCCTCTCTCTATCATTCTCTCTCTATCATTCTCTCTCTCTATCATTCTCTCGCTCCGTCATTCTCTCTCACTATCATTCTCTCTCTCTATCATTCTCTCTCACTATCATTCTCTCTCTATCATTCTCTCTCTCTATAATTTTCTCTCTATCGTTCTCTCTATAATTTTCTCTCTATCGTTCTCTCTTTCTATCATTCTCTCTCTATCATTCGCTCTCTATCATTCTCTCTCTCTATCATTCTCTCTCTCTATCATTCTCTCTCTCTATCATTCTCTCTCTCTATCATTCTCTCCCTCTATCATTCTCTCTCTATCATTTCCTGTCTCTATCATTTTCTCTCTCTATCATTCTCTGTCTCCATCATTCTCTTTCTCCATCATTCTCTCTCTCTATCATTTTCTCTCTCTCTCTCTCTCTCTCTCTCTCTCTCTCTCTCTCTCTCTCTCTCTATCATTCTCTCTCCCTATCATTTTCTCTCTCTATCATTCTCTCTCTCTCTATCATTCTCTCTTTCTATCATTCTCTCTCTATCATTCGCTCTCTATCATTCTCTCTCTCTATCATTCTCTCTCTCTATCATTCTCTCTTTCTATCATTCTCTCTCTATCATTCTCTCTCTCTAGCATTCTTTCTCTATCATTCTCTCTCTCTACCATTCTCTGTCTATCATTCTCT
Source organism: Dyspetes luteomarginatus (assembly GCA_963669185.1). Lineage (NCBI taxonomy): Eukaryota > Metazoa > Arthropoda > Insecta > Hymenoptera > Ichneumonidae > Dyspetes > Dyspetes luteomarginatus. The sequence continues at coordinate 13,400,470 of OY769905.1, forward strand.
CTCTCCATCATTTTCTTTTTCTCTATCATTCTCTCTGTCCATCATTCTCTCTCTCTATCATTCTCTGTCTATCATTATCTCTCCCTATCATTCTCTCTCTATCATTCCCTCTCTCTATCATTCTCTCTCTATCATTCTCTCTCTCTATCATTCTCTCTCTCTATCATTCTCTCTCTATCATTCTCTCTCTTTATCATTCTCTCTCTCTATCATTCTCTCTCTATCATTCTCTCTCTATATCATTCTCTCTCTATCATTGTCTCTCTCTATCATTCTCTCTCTCTATCATTTTCTCTCTCCATCATTCTCTGTCTCCATCATTCTCTTTCTCTATTATTCTCTCTCTCTCTCTCTCTCTCGCTCTCTCTCTCTCTCTATCATTCTCTCTCTCCATCATTTTCTCTCTCCATCATTCTCTCTCTCTATCATTCTCTTTCTGCATCATTCTCTTTCTCTATCATTCTCTCTCTCTCTATCATTCTCTCTTTCTATCATTCTCTCTCTATCATTCTCTCTCTATCATTCTCTCTCTCTATCATTCTCTCTCTCTATCATTCTCTCTCTCTATCATTCTCTCTCTATCATTCGCTCTCTATCATTCTCTCTCTCTATCATTCTCTCTCTCTATCATTCTCTCTCTCTATCATTCTCTCTCTCTATCATTCTCTCCCTCTATCATTCTCTCTCTATCATTTCCTGTCTCTATCATTTTCTCTCTCTATCATTCTCTGTCTCCATCATTCTCTCTCTCCATCATTCTCTCTCTCTATCATTTTCTCTCTCTCTCTCTCTCTCTCTCTCTCTCTCTCTCTCTCTCTCTCTCTCTATCATTCTCTCTCCCTATCATTTTCTCTCTCTATCATTCTCTCTCTCTCTATCATTCTCTCTTTCTATCATTCTCTCTCTATCATTCGCTCTCTATCATTCTCTCTCTCTATCATTCTCTCTCTCTATCATTCTCTCTTTCTATCATTCTCTCTCTATCATTCTCTCTCTCTAGCATTCTTTCTCTATCATTCTCTCTCTCTACCATTCTCTGTCTATCATTCTCTCTCTCCATCATTTTCTTTTTCTCTATCATTCTCTCTGTCCATCATTCTCTCTCTCTATCATTCTCTGTCTATCATTATCTCTCTCTATCATTCTCTCTCTATCATTCCCTCTCTCTATCATTCTCTCTCTATCATTCTCTCTCTCTATCATTCTCTCTCTCTATCATTCTCTCTCTATCATTCTCTCTCTTTATCATTCTCTCTCTCTATCATTCTCTCTCTATCATTCTCTCTCTATATCATTCTCTCTCTATCATTGTCTCTCTCTATCATTCTCTCTCTCTATCATTTTCTCTCTCCATCATTCTCTGTCTCCATCATTCTCTTTCTCTATTATTCTCTCTCTCTCTCTCTCTCTCGCTCTCTCTCTCTCTCTATCATTCTCTCTCTCCATCATTTTCTCTCTCCATCATTCTCTCTCTCTATCATTCTCTTTCTGCATCATTCTCTTTCTCTATCATTCTCTCTCTCTCTATCATTCTCTCTTTCTATCATTCTCTCTCTATCATTCTCTCTCTATCATTCTCTCTCTCTATCATTCTCTCTCTCTATCATTCTCTCTCTCTATCATTCTCTCTCTCTATCATTCTCTCTCTCTATCATTCTCTGTCTATCATTCTCTCTCTATCATTCTCTCTCTCTATCATTTTCTCTCTCTATCATTTTCTCTCTATCGTTCTCTCTCTATCATTCCCTCTCTCTATCATTTTCTCTCTATCATTCTCTCTCTCTATCATTTTCTCTCTATCATTCTCTCTCTCTATCATTCTCTCTCACTATCATTCTCTCTCTCTATCATTCTCTCGCTATCATTCTCTCTATCATTCTCTCTCTCTCTATCATTCTCTTTCTCTATCATTCTCTCTCTCTATCATTCTCTCTCTCTATCATTCTCTCTCTCTAGCATTCTCTCTCTATCATTCTCTCTCTCTATCATTCTCTGTCTATCATTCTCTTTCTATCATTCTCTCTCTCTATCATTTTCTCTAACTATCATTTTCTCTCTATCGTTCTCTCTCTATCATTCCCTCTCTCTATCATTTTCTCTCTATCATTCTCTCTCTCTATCATTCTCTCTCTCCATCATTCTCTCTCTATCATTCTCTTGCTATCATTCTCTCTATCATTCTCTCTCTCTCTCTCTATCATTCTCTTTCTCTATCATTCTCTCCCTCTATCATTCTCTCTCTATCATTCTCTGTCTCTATCATTATCTCTCTCTATCATTCTCTCTCCATCATTCTCTCTCTCTCTATCATTTTCTCTCTATCACTCTCTCTTTCTATCATTCTCTCTCTCCATCATTTTCTCTTTCTCTATCATTCTGTCTGTCCATCATTCTCTCTCTCTATCATTCTCTGTCTATCATTATCTCTCTCTATCATTCTCTCTCTATCATTCCCTCTCTCTATCATTCTCTCTCTATCATTCTCTCTCTCTATCATTCTCTCGCTCCGTCATTCTCTCTCACTATCATTCTCTCTCTCTATCATTCTCTCTCACTATCATTCTCTCTCTATCATTCTCTCTCTCTATAATTTTCTCTCTATCGTTCTCTCTATAATTTTCTCTCTATCGTTCTCTCTTTCTATCATTCTCTCTCTATCATTCGCTCTCTATCATTCTCTCTCTCTATCATTCTCTCTCTCTATCATTCTCTCTCTCTATCATTCTCTCTCTCTATCATTCTCTCCCTCTATCATTCTCTCTCTATCATTTCCTGTCTCTATCATTTTCTCTCTCTATCATTCTCTGTCTCCATCATTCTCTTTCTCCATCATTCTCTCTCTCTATCATTTTCTCTCTCTCTCTCTCTCTCTCTCTCTCTCTCTCTCTATCATTCTCTCTCCCTATCATTTTCTCTCTCTATCATTCTCTCTCTCTCTATCATTCTCTCTTTCTATCATTCTCTCTCTATCATTCGCTCTCTATCATTCTCTCTCTCTATCATTCTCTCTCTCTATCATTCTCTCTTTCTATCATTCTCTCTCTATCATTCTCTCTCTCTAGCATTCTTTCTCTATCATTCTCTCTCTCTACCATTCTCTGTCTATCATTCTCTCTCTCCATCATTTTCTTTTTCTCTATCATTCTCTCTGTCCATCATTCTCTCTCTCTATCATTCTCTGTCTATCATTATCTCTCTCTATCATTCTCTCTCTATCATTCCCTCTCTCTATCATTCTCTCTCTATCATTCTCTCTCTCTATCATTCTCTCTCTCTATCATTCTCTCTCTATCATTCTCTCTCTTTATCATTCTCTCTCTCTATCATTCTCTCTCTATCATTCTCTCTCTATATCATTCTCTCTCTATCATTGTCTCTCTCTATCATTCTCTCTCTCTATCATTTTCTCTCTCCATCATTCTCTGTCTCCATCATTCTCTTTCTCTATTATTCTCTCTCTCTCTCTCTCTCTCGCTCTCTCTCTCTCTCTATCATTCTCTCTCTCCATCATTTTCTCTCTCCATCATTCTCTCTCTCTATCATTCTCTTTCTGCATCATTCTCTTTCTCTATCATTCTCTCTCTCTCTATCATTCTCTCTTTCTATCATTCTCTCTCTATCATTCTCTCTCTATCATTCTCTCTCTCTATCATTCTCTCTCTCTATCATTCTCTCTCTCTATCATTCTCTCTCTCTATCATTCTCTCTCTCTATCATTCTCTGTCTATCATTCTCTCTCTATCATTCTCTCTCTCTATCATTTTCTCTCTCTATCATTTTCTCTCTATCGTTCTCTCTCTATCATTCCCTCTCTCTATCATTTTCTCTCTATCATACTCTCTCTCTATCATTTTCTCTCTATCATTCTCTCTCTCTATCATTCTCTCTCACTATCATTCTCTCTCTCTATCATTCTCTCGCTATCATTCTCTCTATCATTCTCTCTCTCTCTATCATTCTCTTTCTCTATCATTCTCTCTCTCTATCATTCTCTCTCTCTATCATTCTCTCTCTCTAGCATTCTCTCTCTATCATTCTCTCTCTCTATCATTCTCTGTCTATCATTCTCTCTCTATCATTCTCTCTCTCTATCATTTTCTCTAACTATCATTTTCTCTCTATCGTTCTCTCTCTATCATTCCCTCTCTCTATCATTTTCTCTCTATCATTCTCTCTCTCTATCATTCTCTCTCTCCATCATTCTCTCTCTATCATTCTCTCGCTATCATTCTCTCTATCATTCTCTCTCTCTCTCTATCATTCTCTTTCTCTATCATTCTCTCTCTATCATTCTCTGTCTCTATCATTATCTCTCTCTATCATTCTCTCTCCATCATTCTCTCTCGATCATTCTCTCTCTCTATCATTCTCTCTCTCTATCATTCTCTCTCTCTATGATTCTCTCTCTATCATTATCTCTCTCTATCATTCTCTCTCTATCATTCCCTCTCTCTATCATTCTCCCTCTATCATTCTCTCTCTCTATCATTCTCTCGCTCCGTCATTCTCTCTCACTATCATTCTCTCTCTCTATCATTCTCTCTCACTATCATTCTCTCTCTATCATTCTCTCTCTCTATCATTTTCTCTCTATCATTCTGTCTTTCTATCATTCTCTCTCTATCGTTCGCTCTCTATCATTCTCTCTCTCTATCATTCTCTCTCTCTATCATTCTCTCCCTCTATCATTCTCTCTCTATCATTTCCTGTCTCTATCATTTTCTCTCTCTATCATTCTCTGTCTCCATCATTCTCTCTCTCCATCATTCTCTCTCTCTATCATTTTCTCTCTCTCTGTCTCTCTCTCTCTCTCTCTCTCTCTCTCTCTCTCTCTCTCTCTCTCTATCATTCTCTCTCCCTATCATTTTCTCTCTCTATCATTCTCTCTCTCTCTATCATTCTCTCTTTCTATCATTCTCTCTCTATCATTCGCTCTCTATCATTCTCTCTCTCTATCATTCTCTCTCTCTATCATTCTCTCTTTCTATCATTCTCTCTCCTTATCATTTTCTCTCAATCATTCTCTCTCCATCATTCTCTCTCTATCATTGTCTCGCTATCATTCTCTCTATCATTCTCTCTCCATCATTCTCTCTCTATCATTCCCTCTCTCTATCATTCTCTCTCTCTATCATTCTCTCTCTCCATCATTTTCTATCTCTATCATTCTCTCTCTCCATCATTCTCTCTCTCTATCATTTTCTCTCTCCATCATGCTCTTTCTCCATCATTCTCTTCCTCCATCATTCTCTCTCTCTCTCTATCATTCTCTCTCACTATCATTCTCTCTGTCCATCATTCTCTCTCTCTATCATTTTCTCTCTCTATCATTTTCTCTCTATCATTCTCTCCCTATCATTCTTTCTCTCTATCAATCTCCCTCTCTATCATTTTCTCTCCCTATCATTCTCTTTCTCCATCATTCTCTCTCTTCATCATTCTCTTTCTCTATCATTCCCTCTCTCTCTCTCTCTCTCTCTCTCTCTCTCTATCATTCCCTCTCTCTCTCTCTCTCTCTCTCTCTCTCTCTCTATCATTCTCTCTATCTATCATTTTCTGTTTCTCTATCATTCTCTCTTTCTCTATCATTCTCTCTCTCTATCATTCTCTCTCTATCATTCTCTCTCTATCATTCTCTCCCTAACATTCTCTCTCTCTATCATTTTCTCTATATCGTTCTCTCTCTATCATTCCCTCTCTCTATCATTTTCTCTCTATAATTCTCTCTCTCTATCATTTTCTCTCTATCATTCTCTCTCTCTATCATTCTCTCTTACTATCATTCTCTCTCTCTATCATTCTCTCGCTATCATTCTCTCTATCATTCTCTCTCTCTCTATCATTCTCTTTCTCTATCATTCTCTCTCTCTATCATTCTCTCTCTCTATCATTCTCTCTCTATCATTCTCTCTCTCTATCATTTTCTCTCTCTGTCATTTTCTCTCTATCATTCTCTCTCTCTATCATTTTCTCTCTATCATTCTCTTTCTCTATCATTCTCTCTCTCTATCATTCTCTCTCTATCATCCTCTGTCTCTATCATTTTCTCTCTATCATTCTCTCTCTATCATTCTCTCTCTCTATCATTCTCTCTCTCTATCATTCTCTCCCTATCATTCTCTCTCTCTATCATTTTCTCTCTCTATCATTCTCTTTCTCCATCATTCTCTCTCCACATCATTCTCTTTCTCTATCATTCTCTCTCTCTCTCTCTCTCTCTCTCTCTATCATTTTCTCTTTCTCTATCATTCTCTCTTTCTCTATCATTCTCTCTCTCTATTATTCTCTCTCTATCATTCTCTCTCTATCATTCTCTCCGTCTATCATTCTCTCCCTCTATCATTCGATTTCTATCATTCTCTCTCTCTATCATTTTCTCTCTCTATCATTCTCGCTCTCTCTCTCTCTCTCTCTCTCTCTCTCTCTCTCTCTCTCTCTCTCTCGCTATCATTCTCTCTCCCTATCATTTTCTCTCTCCATCATGCTCTCTCTCCATTATTCTCTATCTATCATTCTCTCTCTCTATCATTCTCTCTCTCTATCATTCTCTCTCTCTATTATTCTCTTTCTCGATCATTCTCTTTCTCTATCATTCTCTCTCTCTCTCTATCATTCTCTGTCTCTATCATTATCTCTCTCTATCATTCTCTCTCCATCATTCTCTTTCTCTATCATTCTCTCTCTCTCTCTATCATTCTCTGTCTCTATCATTCTCTCTCTCCATCATTCTCTCTCTCTATCATTCTCTCTCACTATCATTCTCTCTCTCTATCATTCTCTCTCTCTATCATTCTCTTTCTCTATAATTCTCTCTCTCTCTATCATTCGCTCTCTATCATTCTCTCTCTCTACCATTCTCTGTCTATCATTCTCTCTCTATCATTCTCTCTCTATCATTCTCTCTCTCTATCATTTTCTCTCTCTATCGTTCTCTCTCCATCATTCCCTGTCTCTATCATTTTCTCTCTATCATTCTCTCGCTCTATCATTTTCTCTCAATCATTCTCTCTCTCTACCATTCTCTCGCCATCATTCCCTCTATCATTCTCTCTCTCTCTATCATTCTCTTTCTCTATCATTCTCTCTCTCTATCATTCTCTCTCTCTATCATTCTCTCTCTCTAGCATTCTCTCTCTATCATTCTCTCTCTCTAGCATTCTCTGTCTATCATTATCTCTCTATCATTCTCTCTCTCTATCATTTTCTCTCTTTATCATTTTCTCTCTATCATTCTCTCTCTCTATCATTTTCTCTCTATCATTCTCTCTCTCTATCATTCTCTCTTACTATCATTCTCTCTCTCCATCATTCTCTCTCTATCATTGTCTCGCTATCATTCTCTCTATCATTCTCTCTCCATCATTCTCTCTCTATCATTCCCTCTCTCTATCATTCTCTCTCTCTATCATTCTCTCTCTCCATCATTTTCTATCTCTATCATCCTCTCTCTCCATCATTCTCTCTCTCTATCATTTTCTCTCTCCATCATGCTCTTTCTCCATCATTCTCTTCCTCTATCATTCTCTCTCTCTCTCTATCATTCTCTCTCACTATCATTCTCTCTGTCCATCATTCTCTCTCTCTGTCATTTTCTCTCTCTATCATTTTCTCTCTATCATTCTCTCTCTATCATTCTCTCTCTCTATCATTTTCTCTCTCTATCATTCCCTTTCTCCATCATTCTCTCTCTCCATCGTTCTCTTTCTCTATCATTCTCTCTCTCTCTCTCTCTCTCTCCCTATCATTCTCTCTATCTATCATTTTCTCTTTCTCTATCATTCTCTCTTTCTCTATCATTCTCTCTCTCTCTATCATTCTCTCTCACTATCATCCTCTCTGTCCATCATTCTATCTCTCTATAATTCTCTCTCTATCATTCTCTCTGTCCATCATTCTCTCTCTCTATCATTCTCTGTCTATCATTCTCTCTCTCTATCATTCTCTCTCTCTATCATTTTCTCTCTATCATTCTCTCTCTATCATTCTCTCTCTCTATCATTCTCTCTCTCTATCATTCTCTCTCTATCATTCTCTCTCTCTATCATTTTCTCTCTCTATCATTCTCTTTCTCCATCATTCTCTCTCTACATCATTCTCTTTCTCTATAATTCTCTCTCTCTCTCTCTCTCTATCATTTTCTCTCTCTATCATTTTCTCTTTCTCTATCATTCTCTCTTTCTCTATCATTCTCCCTCTCTATCATTCTCTCTCTATCATTCTCTCTGTCCATCGTTCTCTCTCTCTATCATTCTCCGTCTATCATTATCTCTCTCTATCATTCCCTCTCTCTATCATTCTCTCTCTCTATCATTCTCTCTCTCTATCATTCTCTCTCTATCATTCTCTCTCTATCATTCTCTCTCTCTATCATTCTCTCTCTCTATCATTCTCTCTCTATCATTCTCTCTCTCTATCATTTTCTCTCTCTATCATTCTCTTTCTCTATCATTCTCTCTCTACATCATTCTCTTTCTCTATCATTCTCTCTCTCTCTCTCTCTCTCTCTCTCTCTCTATCATTCTCTCTCTCTATCATTCTCTCTCTATCATTCTCTCTCTCTATCATTTTCTCTCTCTATCATTTTCTCTCTATCATTCTCTCTCTATCATTCTCTCTCTCTATCATTCTCTCTCTCTATCATTCTCTCTCTATCATTCTCTCTCTCTCTCTATCATTCTCTGTCTCTATCATTATCTCTCTCTATCAGTCTCTCTCCATCATTCTCTTTCTCTATCATTGTCTCTCTCTCTCTATCATTCTCTGTCTCTATCATTCTCTCTCTCCATCATTCTCTCTCTCTATCATTCTCTCTCACTATCATTCTCTCTCTCTATCATTCTCTCTCTCTATCATTCTCTTTCTCTATAATTCTCTGTCTCTCTATCATTCGCTCTCTATCATTCTCTCTCTCTACCATTCTCTGTCTATCATTCTCTCTCTATCATTCTCTCTCTATCATTCTCTCTCTCTATCATTTTCTCTCTCTATCGTTCTCTCTCTATCATTCCCTGTCTCTATCATTTTCTCTCTATCATTCTCTCTCTCTATCATTTTCTCTCAATCATTCTCTCTCTCTATCATTCTCTCGCCATCATTCCCTCTATCATTCTCTCTCTCTCTATCATTCTCTTTCTCTATCATTCTCTCTCTCTATCATTCTCTCTCTCTATCATTCTCTCTCTCTATCATTCTCTCTCTCTAGCATTCTCTCTCTATCATTCTCTGTCTATCATTTTCTCTCTTTATCATTTTCTCTCTATCATTCTCTCTCTCTATCATTTTCTCTCTATCATTCTCTCTCTCTATCATTCTCTCTTACTATCATTCTCTCTCTCCATCATTCTCTCTCTATCATTGTCTCGCTATCATTCTCTCTATCATTCTCTCTCCATCATTCTCTCTCTATCATTCCCTCTCTCTATCATTCTCTCTCTCTATCATTCTCTCTCTCCATCATTTTCTATCTCTATCATTCTCTCTCTCCATCATTCTCTCTCTCTATCATTTTCTCTCTCCATCATGCTCTTTCTCCATCATTCTCTTCCTCTATCATTCTCTCTCTCTCTCTATCATTCTCTCTCACTATCATTCTCTCTGTCCATCATTCTCTCTCTCTGTCATTTTCTCTCTCTATCATTTTCTCTCTATCATTCTCTCTCTATCATTCTCTCTCTCTATCATTCTCTCTCTCTATCATTCTCTCTCTATCATTCTCTCTCTCTATCATTTTCTCTCTCTATCATTCCCTTTCTCCATCATTCTCTCTCTCCATCATTCTCTTTCTCTATCATTCTCTCTCTCTCTCTCTCTCTCCCTATCATTCTCTCTATCTATCATTTTCTCTTTCTCTATCATTCTCTCTTTCTCTATCATTCTCTCTCTTTCTATCATTCTCTCTCACTATCATTCTCTCTGTCCATCATTCTATCTCTCTATAATTCTCTCTCTATCATTCTCTCTGTCCATCATTCTCTCTCTCTATCATTCTCTGTCTATCATTCTCTCTCTCTATCATTCTCTCTCTCTATCATTTTCTCTCTATCATTCTCTCTCTATCATTCTCTCTCTCTATCATTCTCTCTCTCTATCATTCTCTCTCTATCATTCTCTCTCTCTATCATTTTCTCTCTCTATCATTCTCTTTCTCCATCATTCTCTCTCTACATCATTCTCTTTCTCTATCATTCTCTCTCTCTCTCTCTCTCTATCATTTTCTCTCTCTATCATTCTCTCTGTCCATCGTTCTCTCTCTCTATCATTCTCTCTCTATCATTCTCTCTGTCCATCGTTCTCTCTCTCTATCATTCTCCGTCTATCATTATCTCTCTCTATCATTCCCTCTCTCTATCATTCTCTCTCTCTATCATTCTCTCTCTCTATCATTCTCTCTCTATCATTCTCTCTCTCTATCATTCTCTCTCTCTATCATTCTCTCTCTATCATTCTCTCTCTCTATCATTTTCTCTCTCTATCATTCTCTTTCTCTATCATTCTCTCTCTACATCATTCTCTTTCTCTATCATTCTCTCTCTCTCTCTCTCTCTCTCTCTCTCCCTATCATTCTCTCTCTCTATCATTCTCTCTCTATCATTCTCTCTCTCTATCATTTTCTCTCTCTATCATTTTCTCTCTATCATTCTCTCTCTAACATTCTCTCTCTCTATCATTTTCTCTATATCGTTCTCTCTCTATCATTCCCTCTCTCTATCATTTTCTCTCTATAATTCTCTCTCTCTATCATTTTCTCTCTATCATTCTCTCTCTCTATCATTCTCTCTTACTATCATTCTCTCTCTCTATCATTCTCTCGCTATCATTCTCTCTATCATTCTCTCTCTCTCTATCATTCTCTTTCTCTATCATTCTCTCTCTCTATCATTCTCTCTCTCTATCATTCTCTCTCTATCATTCTCTCTCTCTATCATTTTCTCTCTCTGTCATTTTCTCTCTATCATTCTCTCTCTCTATCATTTTCTCTCTATCATTCTCTTTCTCTATCATTCTCTCTCTCTATCATTCTCTCTCTATCATCCTCTGTCTCTATCATTTTCTCTCTATCATTCTCTCTCTATCATTCTCTCTCTCTATCATTCTCTCTCTCTATCATTCTCTCCCTATCATTCTCTCTCTCTATCATTTTCTCTCTCTATCATTCTCTTTCTCCATCATTCTCTCTCCACATCATTCTCTTTCTCTATCATTCTCTCTCTCTCTCTCTCTCTCTCTCTCTCTATCATTTTCTCTTTCTCTATCATTCTCTCTTTCTCTATCATTCTCTCTCTCTATTATTCTCTCTCTATCATTCTCTCTCTATCATTCTCTCCGTCTATCATTCTCTCCCTCTATCATTCGATTTCTATCATTCTCTCTCTCTATCATTTTCTCTCTCTATCATTCTCGCTCTCTCTCTCTCTCTCTCTCTCTCTCTCTCTCTCTCTCTCTCTCTCTCTCTCTCTCTCTCTCTCTCGCTATCATTCTCTCTCCCTATCATTTTCTCTCTCCATCATGCTCTCTCTCCATTATTCTCTATCTATCATTCTCTCTCTCTATCATTCTCTCTCTCTATCATTCTCTCTCTCTATTATTCTCTTTCTCGATCATTCTCTTTCTCTATCATTCTCTCTCTCTCTCTATCATTCTCTGTCTCTATCATTATCTCTCTCTATCATTCTCTCTCCATCATTCTCTTTCTCTATCATTCTCTCTCTCTCTCTATCATTCTCTGTCTCTATCATTCTCTCTCTCCATCATTCTCTCTCTCTATCATTCTCTCTCACTATCATTCTCTCTCTCTATCATTCTCTCTCTCTATCATTCTCTTTCTCTATAATTCTCTCTCTCTCTATCATTCGCTCTCTATCATTCTCTCTCTCTACCATTCTCTGTCTATCATTCTCTCTCTATCATTCTCTCTCTATCATTCTCTCTCTCTATCATTTTCTCTCTCTATCGTTCTCTCTCCATCATTCCCTGTCTCTATCATTTTCTCTCTATCATTCTCTCGCTCTATCATTTTCTCTCAATCATTCTCTCTCTCTACCATTCTCTCGCCATCATTCCCTCTATCATTCTCTCTCTCTCTATCATTCTCTTTCTCTATCATTCTCTCTCTCTATCATTCTCTCTCTCTATCATTCTCTCTCTCTATCATTCTCTCTCTCTAGCATTCTCTCTCTATCATTCTCTCTCTCTATCATTCTCTGTCTATCATTATCTCTCTATCATTCTCTCTCTCTATCATTTTCTCTCTTTATCATTTTCTCTCTATCAATCTCTCTCTCTATCATTTTCTCTCTATCATTCTCTCTCTCTATCATTCTCTCTTACTATCATTCTCTCTCTCCATCATTCTCTCTCTATCATTGTCTCGCTATCATTCTCTCTATCATTCTCTCTCCATCATTCTCTCTCTATCATTCCCTCTCTCTATCATTCTCTCTCTCTATCATTCTCTCTCTCCATCATTTTCTATCTCTATCATCCTCTCTCTCCATCATTCTCTCTCTCTATCATTTTCTCTCTCCATCATGCTCTTTCTCCATCATTCTCTTCCTCTATCATTCTCTCTCTCTCTCTATCATTCTCTCTCACTATCATTCTCTCTGTCCATCATTCTCTCTCTCTGTCATTTTCTCTCTCTATCATTTTCTCTCTATCATTCTCTCTCTATCATTCTCTCTCTCTATCATTTTCTCTCTCTATCATTCCCTTTCTCCATCATTCTCTCTCTCCATCATTCTCTTTCTCTATCATTCTCTCTCTCTCTCTCTCTCTCTCCCTATCATTCTCTCTATCTATCATTTTCTCTTTCTCTATCATTCTCTCTTTCTCTATCATTCTCTCTCTCTCTACCATTCTCTCTCACTATCATCCTCTCTGTCCATCATTCTATCTCTCTATAATTCTCTCTCTATCATTCTCTCTGTCCATCATTCTCTCTCTCTATCATTCTCTGTCTATCATTCTCTCTCTCTATCATTCTCTCTCTCTATCATTTTCTCTCTATCATTCTCTCTCTATCATTCTCTCTCTCTATCATTCTCTCTCTCTATCATTCTCTCTCTATCATTCTCTCTCTCTATCATTTTCTCTCTCTATCATTCTCTTTCTCCATCATTCTCTCTCTACATCATTCTCTTTCTCTATAATTCTCTCTCTCTCTCTCTCTCTATCATTTTCTCTCTCTATCATTTTCTCTTTCTCTATCATTCTCTCTTTCTCTATCATTCTCCCTCTCTATCATTCTCTCTCTATCATTCTCTCTGTCCATCGTTCTCTCTCTCTATCATTCTCCGTCTATCATTATCTCTCTCTATCATTCCGTCTCTCTATCATTCTCTCTCTCTATCATTCTCTCTCTCTATCATTCTCTCTCTATCATTCTCTCTCTCTATCATTCTCTCTCTCTATCATTCTCTCTCTATCATTCTCTCTCTCTATCATTTTCTCTCTCTATCATTCTCTTTCTCTATCATTCTCTCTCTACATCATTCGCTTTCTCTATCATTCTCTCTCTCTCTCTCTCTCTCTCTCTCTCTCTATCATTCTCTCTCTCTATCATTCTCTCTCTATCATTCTCTCTCTCTATCATTTTCTCTCTCTATCATTTTCTCTCTATCATTCTCTCTCTATCATTCTCTCTCTCTATCATTCTCTCTCTCTATCATTCTCTCTCTATCATTCTCTCTCTCTCTCTATCATTCTCTGTCTCTATCATTATCTCTCTCTATCAGTCTCTCTCCATCATTCTCTTTCTCTATCATTGTCTCTCTCTCTCTATCATTCTCTGTCTCTATCATTCTCTCTCTCCATCATTCTCTCTCTCTATCATTCTCTCTCACTATCATTCTCTCTCTCTATCATTCTCTCTCTCTATCATTCTCTTTCTCTATAATTCTCTGTCTCTCTATCATTCGCTCTCTATCATTCTCTCTCTCTACCATTCTCTGTCTATCATTCTCTCTCTATCATTCTCTCTCTATCATTCTCTCTCTCTATCATTTTCTCTCTCTATCGTTCTCTCTCTATCATTCCCTGTCTCTATCATTTTCTCTCTATCATTCTCTCTCTCTATCATTTTCTCTCAATCATTCTCTCTCTCTATCATTCTCTCGCCATCATTCCCTCTATCATTCTCTCTCTCTCTATCATTCTCTTTCTCTATCATTCTCTCTCTCTATCATTCTCTCTCTCTATCATTCTCTCTCTCTATCATTCTCTCTCTCTATTATTCTCTCTCTCTAGCATTCTCTCTCTATCATTCTCTCTCTCTATCATTCTCTGTCTATCATTTTCTCTCTTTATCATTTTCTCTCTATCATTCTCTCTCTCTATCATTATCTCTCTATCATTCTCTCTCTCTATCATTCTCTCTTACTATCATTCTCTCTCTCCATCATTCTCTCTCTATCATTGTCTCGCTATCATTCTCTCTATCATTCTCTCTCCATCATTCTCTCTCTATCATTCCCTCTCTCTATCATTCTCTCTCTCTATCATTCTCTCTCTCCATCATTTTCTATCTCTATCATTCTCTCTGTCCATCATTCTCTCTCTCTGTCATTTTCTCTCTCTATCATTTTCTCTCTATCATTCTCTCTCTATCATTCTCTCTCTCTATCATTTTCTCTCTCTATCATTCCCTTTCTCCATCATTCTCTCTCTCCATCATTCTCTTTCTCTATCATTCTCTCTCTCTCTCTCTCTCTCTCCCTATCATTCTCTCTATCTATCATTTTCTCTTTCTCTATCATTCTCTCTTTCTCTATCATTCTCTCTCTCTCTATCATTCTCTCTCACTATCATCCTCTCTGTCCATCATTCTATCTCTCTATAATTCTCTCTCTATCATTCTCTCTGTCCATCATTCTCTCTCTCTATCATTCTCTGTCTATCATTCTCTCTCTCTATCATTCTCTCTCTCTATCATTTTCTCTCTATCATTCTCTCTCTATCATTCTCTCTCTCTATCATTCTCTCTCTCTATCATTCTCTCTCTATCATTCTCTCTCTCTATCATTTTCTCTCTCTATCATTCTCTTTCTCCATCATTCTCTCTCTACATCATTCTCTTTCTCTATAATTCTCTCTCTCTCTCTCTCTCTATCATTTTCTCTCTCTATCATTTTCTCTTTCTCTATCATTCTCTCTTTCTCTATCATTCTCCCTCTCTATCATTCTCTCTCTATCATTCTCTCTGTCCATCGTTCTCTCTCTCTATCATTCTCCGTCTATCATTATCTCTCTCTATCATTCCCTCTCTCTATCATTCTCTCTCTCTATCATTCTCTCTCTCTATCATTCTCTCTCTATCATTCTCTCTCTCTATCATTCTCTCTCTCTATCATTCTCTCTCTATCATTCTCTCTCTCTATCATTTTCTCTCTCTATCATTCTCTTTCTCTATCATTCTCTCTCTACATCATTCTCTTTCTCTATCATTCTCTCTCTCTCTCTCTCTCTCTCTCTCTATCATTCTCTCTCTCTATCATTCTCTCTCTATCATTCTCTCTCTCTATCATTTTCTCTCTCTATCATTTTCTCTCTATCATTCTCTCTCTATCATTCTCTCTCTCTATCATTCTCTCTCTCTATCATTCTCTCTCTATCATTCTCTCTCTCTCTCTATCATTCTCTGTCTCTATCATTATCTCTCTCTATCAGTCTCTCTCCATCATTCTCTTTCTCTATCATTGTCTCTCTCTCTCTATCATTCTCTGTCTCTATCATTCTCTCTCTCCATCATTCTCTCTCTCTATCATTCTCTCTCACTATCATTCTCTCTCTCTATCATTCTCTCTCTCTATCATTCTCTTTCTCTATAATTCTCTGTCTCTCTATCATTCGCTCTCTATCATTCTCTCTCTCTACCATTCTCTGTCTATCATTCTCTCTCTATCATTCTCTCTCTATCATTCTCTCTCTCTATCATTTTCTCTCTCTATCGTTCTCTCTCTATCATTCCCTGTCTCTATCATTTTCTCTCTATCATTCTCTCTCTCTATCATTTTCTCTCAATCATTCTCTCTCTCTATCATTCTCTCGCCATCATTCCCTCTATCATTCTCTCTCTCTCTATCATTCTCTTTCTCTATCATTCTCTCTCTCTATCATTCTCTCTCTCTATCATTCTCTCTCTCTATCATTCTCTCTCTCTATTATTCTCTCTCTCTTGCATTCTCTCTCTATCATTCTCTCTCTCTATCATTCTCTGTCTATCATTTTCTCTCTTTATCATTTTCTCTCTATCATTCTCTCTCTCTATCATTTTCTCTCTATCATTCTCTCTCTCTATCATTCTCTCTTACTATCATTCTCTCTCTCCATCATTCTCTCTCTATCATTGTCTCGCTATCATTCTCTCTATCATTCTCTCTCCATCATTCTCTCTCTATCATTCCCTCTCTCTATCATTCTCTCTCTCTATCATTCTCTCTCTCCATCATTTTCTATCTCTATCATTCTCTCTCTCCATCATTCTCTCTCTCTATCATTTTCTCTCTCCATCATGCTCTTTCTCCATCATTCTGTTCCTCCATCATTCTCTCTCTCTCTCTATCATTCTCTCTCACTATCATTCTCTCTTTCCATCATTCTCTCTCTCTATCATTTTCTCTCTCTATCATTTTCTCTCTATCATTCTCTCCCTATCATTCTTTCTCTCTATCAATCTCCCTCTCTATCATTTTCTCTCTCTATCATTCTCTTTCTCCATCATTCTCTCTCTTCATCATTCTCTTTCTCTATCATTCCCTCTCTCTCTCTCTCTCTCTCTCTCTCTCTCTCTATCATTCTCTCTATCTATCATTTTCTCTTTCTCTATCATTCTCTCTTTCTCTATCATTCTCTCTCTCTATCATTCTCTCTCTATCATTCTCTCTCTATCATTCTCTCTCTATCATTCTCTCTCTCTATCATTTTCTCTATATCGTTCTCTCTCTATCATTCCCTCTCTCTATCATTTTCTCTCTATAATTCTCTCTCTCTATCATTTTCTCTCTATCATTCTCTCTCTCTATCATTCTCTCTTACTATCATTCTCTCTCTCTATCATTCTCTCGCTATCATTCTCTCTATCAATCTCTCTTTCTCTATCATTCTCTCTCTCTATCATTCTCTCTCTCTATCATTCTCTCTCTCTATCATTCTCTCTCTCTAGCATTCTCTCTCTATCATTCTCTCTCTCTATCATTCTCTCTCTATCATTCTCTCTCTATCATTCTCTCTCTCTATCATTCTCTCTCTCTGTCATTTTCTCTCTATCATTCTCTCTCTCTATCATTTTCTCTCTATCATTCTCTTTCTCTATCATTCTCTCTCTCTATCATTCTCTCTCTATCATTCTCTGTCTCTATCATTTTCTCTCTATCATTCTCTCTCTATCATTCTCTCTCTCTATCATTCTCTCTCTCTATCATTCTCTCCCTATCATTCTCTCTCTCTATCATTTTCTCTGTCTATCATTCTCTTTCTCCATCATTCTCTCTCCACATCATTCTCTCTCTCTATCATTCTCTCTCTCTCTCTCTCTCTCTCTCTCTCTCTCTCTCTCTATCATTTTCTCTTTCTCTATCATTCTCTCTTTCTCTATCATTCTCTCTCTCTATCATTCTCTCTCTATCATTCTCTCTCTATCATTCTCTCGCTCTATCATTCTCTCCGTCTATCATTCTCTCCCTCTATCATTCGATTTCTATCATTCTCTCTCTCTATCATTTTCTCTCTCTATCATTCTCGCTCTCTCTCTCTCTCTCTCTCTCTCTCTCTCTCTCTCTCTCTCTCGCTATCATTCTCTCTCCCTATCATTTTCTCTCTCCATCATGCTCTCTCTCCATTATTCTCTATCTATCATTCTCTCTCTCTATCATTCTCTCTCTCTATCATTCTCTCTCTCTATTATTCTCTTTCTCCATCATTCTCTTTCTCTATCATTCTCTCTCTCTCTCTATCATTCTCTGTCTCTATCATTATCTCTCTCTATCATTCTCTCTCCATCATTCTCTTTCTCTATCATTCTCTCTCTCTCTCTATCATTCTCTGTCTCTATCATTCTCTCTCTCCATCATTCTCTCTCTCTATCATTCTCTCTCACTATCATTCTCTCTCTCTATCATTCTCTCTCTCTATCATTCTCTTTCTCTATAATTCTCTCTCTCTCTATCATTCGCTCTCTATCATTCTCTCTCTCTACCATTCTCTGTCTATCATTCTCTCTCTATCATTCTCTCTCTATCATTCTCTCTCTCTATCATTTTCTCTCTCTATCGTTCTCTCTCTATCGTTCTCTCTCTATCATTCCCTGTCTCTATCATTTTCTCTATATCATTCTCTCTCTCTATCATTTTCTCTCAATCATTCTCTCTCTCTATCATTCTCTCGCCATCATTCCCTCTATCATTCTCTCTGTCTCTATCATTCTCTTTCTCTATCATTCTCTCTCTCTATCATTCTCTCTCTCTATCATTCTCTCTCTCTATCATTCTCTCTCTCTAGCATTCTCTCTCTATCATTCTCTCTCTCTATCATTCTCTGTCTATCATTATCTCTCTATCATTCTCTCTCTCTATCATTTTCTCTCTATCATTCTCTCTCTCTATCATTCTCTCTTACTATCATTCTCTCTCTCCATCATTCTCTCTCTATCATTGTCTCGCTATCATTCTCTCTATCATTCTCTCTCCATCATTCTCTCTCTATCATTCCCTCTCCCTATCATTCTCTCTCTCTATCATTCTCTCTCTCCATCATTTTCTATCTCTATCATTCTCTCTCTCCATCATTCTTTCTCTCTATCATTTTCTCTCTCCATCATGCTCTTTCTCCATCATTTTCTTCCTCTATCATTCTCTCTCTCTCTCTCTATCATTCTCTCTCACTATCATTCTCTCTGTCCATCATTCTCTCTCTCTGTCATTTTCTCTCTCTATCATTTTCTCTCTATCATTCTCTCTCTATCATTCTCTCTCTCTATCATTCTCTCTCTCTATCATTCTCTCTCTATCATTCTCTCTCTCTATCATTTTCTCTCTCTATCATTCCCTTTCTCCATCATTCTCTCTCTCCATCATTCTCTTTCTCTATCATTCTCTCTCTCTCTCTCTCTCTCCCTATCATTCTCTCTATCTATTATTTTCTCTTTCTTTATCATTCTCTCTTTCTCTATCATTCTCTCTCTCTCTATCATTCTCTCTCACTATCATTCTCTCTGTCCATCATTCTATCTCTCTATAATTCTCTCTCTATCATTCTCTCTGTCCATCATTCTCTCTCTCTATCATTCTCTGTCTATCATTCTCTCTCTCTATCATTCTCTCTCTCTATCATTTTCTCTCTATCATTCTCTCTCTATCATTCTCTCTCTCTATCATTCTCTCTCTCTATCATTCTCTCTCTATCATTCTCTCTCTCTATCATTTTCTCTCTCTATCATTCTCTTTCTCCATCATTCTCTCTCTACATCATTCTCTTTCTCTATAATTCTCTCTCTCTCTCTCTCTCTATCATTTTCTCTCTCTATCATTTTCTCTTTCTCTATCATTCTCTCTTTCTCTATCATTCTCTCTCTCTATCATTCTCTCTCTATCATTCTCTCTGTCCATCGTTCTCTCTCTCTATTATTCTCCGTCTATCATTATCTCTCTCTATCATTCCCTCTCTCTATCATTCTCTCTCTCTATCATTCTCTCTCTCTATCATTCTCTCTCTATATCATTTTCTCTCTCTATCGTTCTCTCTCTATCATTCCCTCTCTCTATCATTTTCTCTCTATCATTCTCTCTCCCTATCATTTTCTCTCAATCATTCTCTCTCCATCATTCTCTCTCTATCATTGTCTCGCTATCATTCTCTCTATCATTCTCTCTCCATCATTCTCTCTCTATCATTCCCTCTCTCTATCATTCTCTCTCTCTATCATTCTCTCTCTCCATCATTTTCTATCTCTATCATTCTCTCTCTCCATCATTCTCTCTCTCTATCATTTTCTCTCTCCATCATGCTCTTTCTCCATCATTCTGTTCCTCCATCATTCTCTCTCTCTCTCTATCATTCTCTCTCACTATCATTCTCTCTGTCCATCATTCTCTCTCTCTATCATTTTCTCTCTCTATCATTTTCTCTCTATCATTCTCTCCCTATCATTCTTTCTCTCTATCAATCTCCCTCTCTATCATTTTCTCTCTCTATCATTCTCTTTCTCCATCATTCTCTCTCTTCATCATTCTCTTTCTCTATCATTCCCTCTCTCTCTCTCTCTCTCTCTCTCTCTCTCTCTATCATTCTCTCTATCTATCATTTTCTCTTTCTCTATCATTCTCTCTTTCTCTATCATTCTCTCTCTCTATCATTCTCTCTCTATCATTCTCTCTCTATCATTCTCTCTCTATCATTCTCTCTCTATCATTTTCTCTATATCGTTCTCTCTCTATCATTCCCTCTCTCTATCATTTTCTCTCTATAATTCTCTCTCTCTATCATTTTCTCTCTATCATTCTCTCTCTCTATCATTCTCTCTTACTATCATTCTCTCTCTCTATCATTCTCTCGCTATCATTCTCTCTATCATTCTCTCTCTCTCTATCATTCTCTTTCTCTATCATTCTCTCTCTCTATCATTCTCTCTCTCTATCATTCTCTCTCTCTATCATTCTCTGTCTCTAGCATTCTCTCTCTATCATTCTCTCTCTCTATCATTCTCTGTCTATCATTCTCTCTCTATCATTCTCTCTCTCTATCATTCTCTCTCTCTGTCATTTTCTCTCTATCATTCTCTCTCTCTATCATTTTCTCTCTATCATTTTCTCTCTATCATTCTCTTTCTCTATCATTCTCTCTCTCTATCATTCTCTCTCTATCATTCTCTGTCTCTATCATTTTCTCTCTATCATTCTCTCTCTATCATTCTCTCTCTCTATCATTCTCTCTCTCTATCATTCTCTCCCTATCATTCTCTCTCTCTATCATTTTCTCTGTCTATCATTCTCTTTCTCCATCATTCTCTCTCCACATCATTCTCTCTCTCTATCATTCTCTCTCTCTCTCTCTCTCTCTCTCTCTCTCTCTCTCTATCATTTTCTCTTTCTCTATCATTCTCTCTTTCTCTATCATTCTCTCTCTCTATCATTCTCTCTCTATCATTCTCTCTCTATCATTCTCTCGCTCTATCATTCTCTCCGTCTATCATTCTCTCCCTCTATCATTCGATTTCTATCATTCTCTCTCTCTATCATTTTCTCTCTCTATCATTCTCGCTCTCTCTCTCTCTCTCTCTCTCTCTCTCTCTCTCTCTCTCTCTCTCTCTCTCGCTATCATTCTCTCTCCCTATCATTTTCTCGCTCCATCATGCTCTCTCTCCATTATTCTCTATCTATCATTCTCTCTCTCTATCATTCTCTCTCTCTATCATTCTCTCTCTCTATTATTCTCTTTCTCCATCATTCTCTTTCTCTATCATTCTCTCTCTCTCTCTATCATTCTCTGTCTCTATCATTATCTCTCTCTATCATTCTCTCTCCATCATTCTCTTTCTCTATCATTCTCTCTCTCTCTCTATCATTCTCTGTCTCTATCATTCTCTCTCTCCATCATTCTCTCTCTCTATCATTCTCTCTCACTATCATTCTCTCTCTCTATCATTCTCTCTCTCTATCATTCTCTTTCTCTATAATTCTCTCTCTCTCTATCATTCGCTCTCTATCATTCTCTCTCTCTACCATTCTCTGTCTATCATTCTCTCTCTATCATTCTCTCTCTATCATTCTCTCTCTCTATCATTTTCTCTCTCTATCGTTCTCTCTCTATCATTCCCTGTCTCTATCATTTTCTCTCTATCATTCTCTCTCTCTATCATTTTCTCTCAATCATTCTCTCTCTCTATCATTCTCTCGCCATCATTCCCTCTATCATTCTCTCTGTCTGTATCATTCTCTTTCTCTATCATTCTCTCTCTCTATCATTCTCTCTCTCTATCATTCTCTCTCTCTATCATTCTCTCTCTCTAGCATTCTCTCTCTATCATTCTCTCTCTCTATCATTCTCTGTCTATCATTATCTCTCTATCATTCTCTCTCTCTATCATTTTCTCTCTTTATCATTTTCTCTCTATCATTCTCTCTCTCTATCATTGTCTCTCTATCATTCTCTCTCTCTATCATTCTCTCTTACTATCATTCTCTCTCTCCATCATTCTCTCTCTATCATTGTCTCGCTATCATTCTCTCTATCATTCTCTCTCCATCATTCTCTCTCTATCATTCCCTCTCTCTATCATTCTCTCTCTCTATCATTCTCTCTCTCCATCATTTTCTATCTCTATCATTCTCTCTCTCCATCATTCTTTCTCTCTATCATTTTCTCTCTCCATCATGCTCTTTCTCCATCATTTTCTTCCTCTATCATTCTCTCTCTCTCTCTCTATCATTCTCTCTCACTATCATTCTCTCTGTCCATCATTCTCTCTCTCTGTCATTTTCTCTCTCTATCATTTTCTCTCTATCATTCTCTCTCTATCATTCTCTCTCTCTATCATTCTCTCTCTCTATCATTCTCTCTCTATCATTCTCTCTCTCTATCATTTTCTCTCTCTATCATTCCCTTTCTCCATCATTCTCTCTCTCCATCATTCTCTTTCTCTATCATTCTCTCTCTCTCTCTCTCTCTCCCTATCATTCTCTCTATCTATTATTTTCTCTTTCTTTATCATTCTCTCTTTCTCTATCATTCTCTCTCTCTCTATCATTCTCTCTCACTATCATTCTCTCTGTCCATCATTCTATCTCTCTATAATTCTCTCTCTATCATTCTCTCTGTCCATCATTCTCTCTCTCTATCATTCTCTGTCTATCATTCTCTCTCTCTATCATTCTCTCTCTCCATCATTTTCTCTCTATCATTCTCTCTCTATCATTCTCTCTCTCTATCATTCTCTCTCTCTATCATTCTCTCTCTATCATTCTCTCTCTCTATCATTTTCTCTCTCTATCATTCTCTTTCTCCATCATTCTCTCTCTACATCATTCTCTTTCTCTATAATTCTCTCTCTCTCTCTCTCTCTATCATTTTCTCTCTCTATCATTTTCTCTTTCTCTATCATTCTCTCTTTCTCTATCATTCTCTCTCTCTATCATTCTCTCTCTATCATTCTCTCTGTCCATCGTTCTCTCTCTCTATTATTCTCCGTCTATCATTATCTCTCTCTATCATTCTCTCTCTCTATCATTCTCTCTCTATATCATTTTCTCTCTCTATCGTTCTCTCTCTATCATTCCCTCTCTCTATCATTTTCTCTCTATCATTCTCTCTCCCTATCATTTTCTCTCAATCATTCTCTCTCCATCATTCTCTCTCTATCATTGTCTCGCTATCATTCTCTCTATCATTCTCTCTCCATCATTCTCTCTCTATTCGCTTAAGGTGAATGGCATTACCCTTCCATACGTCAATGAAGTGCGTAATCTTGGTGTTATCATGACATCCAATCTCTCTTGGCGAAGTCAAGTGATGACCATCTCGAAAAAAGTACATTTCTCTCTTCATAAACTAAAATTTCACAGAAACGCACTGTCTCTTGAGCTCAAGGCTATGCTGGTAAAATCACTTATTTTTCCGCTATTGGATTATTGTTGTCTAGTCTATAATGACTTGACAGGCGAACTAAACGTAAAACTCCAACAGCTCATCAACTGCGGCATCAGGTTCGTATTTAATTTAAGACGGGATGAGCATATCACACCCTATAGACGACAACTGGGCTGGCTGACGGTCGGTTCAAGGCGACTTTATTTTATGGGGGTCACTATTTTCAATATTCTTCATGGCAATGTTCCTGCGTATCTCCGAGACTTATTTCGTCTCACTGATCCTCCCATACGTCTATTACGATTGAGGGCTCCAAGTGTTTTTCATATTCCTGCCCACCGTACTGCGGCATTCCGTAACTCTTTTTTTCTTGCTGCTGTGTATTTTTGGCACTCTTTGCCTGTTGACGTAGTGTCTTCACCGTCCTTGCCATTGCTGAAGCGCCGGCTGTTCGCGTATCTTTTTGAGGTTGAAAATGTATAGTAGTGGTTGTGGTCAGTACTCATGCGTAGGTGCTGTCCTGTACTATCTAGGGGTATGACATGCGATTTATGTATGTCTAACAGTGTATTATGGTGTGTAAATAAGTATTGCCGTTGTGTGTACTCGGCGTACTGGCGTGTTTGGACATCTTTAATTTTATATAATTTCTTATAATTTTATTTCATTTAATGTTTTACTATTTTGCATATCTTTGAACATTCACTGTATCTCATAGTTGGTATGATTTAAGATAAAAACAATGTAAGCTTTGTACTTGTATCTTGGCCTCTAGGTTTAAACCAAGGCCTAAATATATTAATCAATCAATCAATCAATCTATCATTCCCTCTCTCTATCATTCTCTCTCTCTATCATTCTCTCTCTCCATCATTTTCTATCTCTATCATTCTCTCTCTCCATCATTCTCTCTCTCTATCATTTTCTCTCTCCATCATGCTCTTTCTCCATCATTCTGTTCCTCCATCATTCTCTCTCTCTCTCTATCATTCTCTCTCACTATCATTCTCTCTGTCCATCATTCTCTCTCTCTATCATTTTCTCTCTCTATCATTTTCTCTCTATCATTCTGTCCCTATCATTCTTTCTCTCTATCAATCTCCCTCTCTATCATTTTCTCTCTCTATCATTCTCTTTCTCCATCATTCTCTCTCTTCATCATTCTCTTTCTCTATCATTCCCTCTCTCTCTCTCTCTCTCTCTCTCTCTCTCTATCATTCTCTCTATCTATCATTTTCTCTTTCTCTATCATTCTCTCTTTCTCTATCATTCTCTCTCTATCATTCTCTCTCTATCATTCTCTCTCTAACATTCTCTCTCTCTATCATTTTCTCTATATCGTTCTCTCTCTATCATTCCCTCTGTCCATCGTTCTCTCTCTCTATCATTCTCCGTCTATCATTATCTCTCTCTATCATTCTCTCTCTATCATTCTCTGTCTCTATCATTTTCTCTCTATCATTCTCTCTCTATCATTCTCTCTCTCTATCATTCTCTCTCTCTATCATTCTCTCCCTATCATTCTCTCTCTCTATCATTTTCTCTGTCTATCATTCTCTTTCTCCATCATTCTCTCTCCACATCATTCTCTCTCTCTATCATTCTCTCTCTCTCTCTCTCTCTCTCTCTCTCTCTATCATTTTCTCTTTCTCTATCATTCTCTCTTTCTCTATCATTCTCTCTCTCTATCATTCTCTCTCTATCATTCTCTCTCTATCATTCTCTCGCTCTATCATTCTCTCCGTCTATCATTCTCTCCCTCTATCATTCGATTTCTATCATTCTCTCTCTCTATCATTTTCTCTCTCTATCATTCTCGCTCTCTCTCTCTCTCTCTCTCTCTCTCTCTCTCTCTCTCTCTCTCTCTCTCTCTCGCTATCATTCTCTCTCCCTATCATTTTCTCGCTCCATCATGCTCTCTCTCCATTATTCTCTATCTATCATTCTCTCTCTCTATCATTCTCTCTCTCTATCATTCTCTCTCTCTATTATTCTCTTTCTCCATCATTCTCTTTCTCTATCATTCTCTCTCTCTCTCTATCATTCTCTGTCTCTATCATTATCTCTCTCTATCATTCTCTCTCCATCATTCTCTTTCTCTATCATTCTCTCTCTCTCTCTATCATTCTCTGTCTCTATCATTCTCTCTCTCCATCATTCTCTCTCTCTATCATTCTCTCTCACTATCATTCTCTCTCTCTATCATTCTCTCTCTCTATCATTCTCTTTCTCTATAATTCTCTCTCTCTCTATCATTCGCTCTCTATCATTCTCTCTCTCTACCATTCTCTGTCTATCATTCTCTCTCTATCATTCTCTCGCTATCATTCTCTCTCTCTATCATTTTCTCTCTCTATCGTTCTCTCTCTATCATTCCCTGTCTCTATCATTTTCTCTCTATCATTCTCTCTCTCTATCATTTTCTCTCAATCATTCTCTCTCTCTATCATTCTCTCGCCATCATTCCCTCTATCATTCTCTCTGTCTGTATCATTCTCTTTCTCTATCATTCTCTCTCTCTATCATTCTCTCTCTCTATCATTCTCTCTCTCTATCATTCTCTCTCTCTAGCATTCTCTCTCTATCATTCTCTCTCTCTATCATTCTCTGTCTATCATTATCTCTCTATCATTCTCTCTCTCTATCATTTTCTCTCTTTATCATTTTCTCTCTATCATTCTCTCTCTCTATCATTGTCTCTCTATCATTCTCTCTCTCTATCATTCTCTCTTACTATCATTCTCTCTCTCCATCATTCTCTCTCTATCATTGTCTCGCTATCATTCTCTCTATCATTCTCTCTCCATCATTCTCTCTCTATCATTCCCTCTCTCTATCATTCTCTCTCTCTATCATTCTCTCTCTCCATCATTTTCTATCTCTATCATTCTCTCTCTCCATCATTCTTTCTCTCTATCATTTTCTCTCTCCATCATGCTCTTTCTCCATCATTTTCTTCCTCTATCATTCTCTCTCTCTCTCTCTATCATTCTCTCTCACTATCATTCTCTCTGTCCATCATTCTCTCTCTCTGTCATTCTCTCTCTCTATCATTTTCTCTATATCGTTCTCTCTCTATCATTCCCTCTCTCTATCATTTTCTCTCTATAATTCTCTCTCTCTATCATTTTCTCTCTATCATTCTCTCTCTCTATCATTCTCTCTTACTATCATTCTCTCTCTCTATCATTCTCTCGCTATCATTCTCTCTATCATTCTCTCTCTCTCTATCATTCTCTTTCTCTATCATTCTCTCTCTCTATCATTCTCTCTCTCTATCATTCTCTCTCTCTATCATTCTCTCTCTCTAGCATTCTCTCTCTATCATTCTCTCTCTCTATCATTCTCTGTCTATCATTCTCTCTCTATCATTCTCTCTCTCTATCATTCTCTCTCTCTGTCATTTTCTCTCTATCATTCTCTCTCTCTATCATTTTCTCTCTATCATTCTCTTTCTCTATCATTCTCTCTCTCTATCATTCTCTCTCTATCATTCTCTGTCTCTATCATTTTCTCTCTATCATTCTCTCTCTATCATTCTCTCTCTCTATCATTCTCTCTCTCTATCATTCTCTCCCTATCATTCTCTCCCTATCATTCTCTCCCTATCATTCTCTCTCTCTATCATTTTCTCTGTCTATCATTCTCTTTCTCCATCATTCTCTCTCCACATCATTCTCTCTCTCTATCATTCTCTCTCTCTCTCTCTCTCTCTCTCTCTCTCTCTCTCTCTCTCTCTCTATCATTTTCTCTTTCTCTATCATTCTCTCTTTCTCTATCATTCTCTCTCTCTATCATTCTCTCTCTATCATTCTCTCTCTATCATTCTCTCGCTCTATCATTCTCTCCGTCTATCATTCTCTCCCTCTATCATTCGATTTCTATCATTCTCTCTCTCTATCATTTTCTCTCTCTATCATTCTCGCTCTCTCTCTCTCTCTCTCTCTCGCTATCATTCTCTCTCCCTATCATTTTCTCTCTCCATCATGCTCTCTCTCCATTATTCTCTATCTATCATTCTCTCTCTCTATCATTCTCTCTCTCTATCATTCTCTCTCTCTATTATTCTCTTTCTCCATCATTCTCTTTCTCTATCATTCTCTCTCTCTCTCTATCATTCTCTGTCTCTATCATTATCTCTCTCTATCATTCTCTCTCCATCATTCTCTTTCTCTATCATTCTCTCTCTCTCTCTATCATTCTCTGTCTCTATCATTCTCTCTCTCCATCATTCTCTCTCTCTATCATTCTCTCTCACTATCATTCTCTCTCTCTATCATTCTCTCTCTCTATCATTCTCTTTCTCTATAATTCTCTCACTCTCTATCATTCGCTCTCTATCATTCTCTCTCTCTACCATTCTCTGTCTATCATTCTCTCTCTATCATTCTCTCTCTATCATTCTCTCTCTCTATCATTTTCTCTCTCTATCGTTCTCTCTCTATCATTCCCTGTCTCTATCATTTTCTCTCTATCATTCTCTCTCTCTATCATTTTCTCTCAATCATTCTGTCTCTCTATCATTCTCTCGCCATCATTCCCTCTATCATTCTCTCTGTCTCTATCATTCTCTTTCTCTATCATTCTCTCTCTCTATCATTCTCTCTCTCTATCATTCTCTCTCTCTATCATTCTCTCTCTCTAGCATTCTCTCTCTATCATTCTCTCTCTCTATCATTCTCTGTCTATCATTATCTCTCTATCATTCTCTCTCTCTATCATTTTCTCTCTTTATCATTTTCTCTCTATCATTCTCTCTCTCTATCATTTTCTCTCTATCATTCTCTCTCTCTATCATTCTCTCTTACTATCATTCTCTCTCTCCATCATTCTCTCTCTATCATTGTCTCGCTATCATTCTCTCTATCATTCTCTCTCCATCATTCTCTCTCTATCATTCCCTCTCTCTATCATTCTCTCTCTCTATCATTCTCTCTCTCCATCATTTTCTATCTCTATCATTCTCTCTCTCCATCATTCTTTCTCTCTATCATTTTCTCTCTCCATCATGCTCTTTCTCCATCATTTTCTTCCTCTATCATTCTCTCTCTCTCTCTCTATCATTCTCTCTCACTATCATTCTCTCTGTCCATCATTCTCTCTCTCTGTCATTTTCTCTCTCTATCATTTTCTCTCTATCATTCTCTCTCTATCATTCTCTCTCTCTATCATTCTCTCTCTCTATCATTCTCTCTCTATCATTCTCTCTCTCTATCATTTTCTCTCTCTATCATTCCCTTTCTCCATCATTCTCTCTCTCCATCATTCTCTTTCTCTATCATTCTCTCTCTCTCTCTCTCTCTCCCTATCATTCTCTCTATCTATTATTTTCTCTTTCTTTATCATTCTCTCTTTCTCTATCATTCTCTCTCTCTCTATCATTCTCTCTCACTATCATTCTCTCTGTCCATCATTCTATCTCTCTATAATTCTCTCTCTATCATTCTCTCTGTCCATCATTCTCTCTCTCTATCATTCTCTGTCTATCATTCTCTCTCTCTATCATTCTCTCTCTCTATCATTTTCTCTCTATCATTCTCTCTCTATCATTCTCTCTCTCTATCATTCTCTCTCTCTATCATTCTCTCTCTATCATTCTCTCTCTCTATCATTTTCTCTCTCTATCATTCTCTTTCTCCATCATTCTCTCTCTACATCATTCTCTTTCTCTATAATTCTCTCTCTCTCTCTCTCTCTCTATCATTTTCTCTCTCTATCATTTTCTCTTTCTCTATCATTCTCTCTTTCTCTATCATTCTCTCTCTCTATCATTCTCTCTCTATCATTCTCTCTGTCCATCGTTCTCTCTCTCTATTATTCTCCGTCTATCATTATCTCTCTCTATCATTCCCTCTCTCTATCATTCTCTCTCTCTATCGTTCTCTCTCTCTATCATTCTCTCTCTATATCATTTTCTCTCTCTATCGTTCTCTCTCTATCATTCCCTCTCTCTATCATTTTCTCTCTATCATTCTCTCTCCCTATCATTTTCTCTCAATCATTCTCTCTCCATCATTCTCTCTCTATCATTGTCTCGCTATCATTCTCTCTATCATTCTCTCTCTATCATTCCCTCTCTCTATCATTCTCTCTCTCTATCATTCTCTCTCTCCATCATTTTCTATCTCTATCATTCTCTCTCTCCATCATTCTCTCTCTCTATCATTTTCTCTCTCCATCATGCTCTTTCTCCATCATTCTGTTCCTCCATCATTCTCTCTCTCTCTCTATCATTCTCTCTCACTATCATTCTCTCTGTCCATCATTCTCTCTCTCTATCATTTTCTCTCTCTATCATTTTCTCTCTATCATTCTCTCCCTATCATTCTTTCTCTCTATCAATCTCCCTCTCTATCATTTTCTCTCTCTATCATTCTCTTTCTCCATCATTCTCTCTCTTCATCATTCTCTTTCTCTATCATTCCCTCTCTCTCTCTCTCTCTCTCTCTCTCTCTCTATCATTCTCTCTATCTATCATTTTCTCGTTCTCTATCATTCTCTCTTTCTCTATCATTCTCTCTCTCTATCATTCTCTCTCTATCATTCTCTCTCTATCATTCTCTCTCTATCATTCTCTCTCTATCATTCTCTCTCTAACATTCTCTCTCTCTATCATTTTCTCTATATCGTTCTCTCTCTATCATTCCCTCTGTCCATCGTTCTCTCTCTCTATCATTCTCCGTCTATCATTATCTCTCTCTATCATTCCCTCTCTCTATCATTCTCTCTCTCTATCATTCTCTCTCTATCATTCTCTCTCTCTATCATTCTCTCTCTCTATCATTCTCTCTCTATCATTCTCTCTCTCTATCATTTTCTCTCTCTATCATTCTCTTTCTCTATCATTCTCTCTCTACATCATTCTCTTTCTCTATCATTCTCTCTCTCTCTCTCTCTCTCTCTCTCTCCCTATCATTCTCTCTCTCTATCATTCTCTCTCTATCATTCTCTCTCTCTATCATTTTCTCTCTCTATCATTTTCTCTCTATCATTCTCTCTCTATCATTCTCTCTCTCTATCATTCTCTCTCTCTATCATTCTCTCTCTATCATTCTCTCTCTCTATCATTTTCTCTCTCTATCATTCCCTTTCTCCATCATTCTCTCTCTCCATCATTCTCTTTCTCTATCATTCTCTCTCTCTCTCTCTCTCTCTCCCTATCATTCTCTCTATCTATCATTTTCTCTTTCTCTATCATTCTCTCTTTCTCTATCATTCTCTCTCTCTCTATCATTCTCTCTCACTATCATTCTCTCTGTCCATCATTCTATCTCTCTATAATTCTCTCTCTATCATTCTCTCTGTCCATCATTCTCTCTCTCTATCATTCTCTGTCTATCATTCTCTCTCTCTATCATTCTCTCTCTCTATCATTTTCTCTCTATCATTCTCTCTCTATCATTCTCTCTCTCTATCATTCTCTCTCTCTATCATTCTCTCTCTATCATTCTCTCTCTCTATCATTTTCTCTCTCTATCATTCTCTTTCTCCATCATTCTCTCTCTACATCATTCTCTTTCTCTATAATTCTCTCTCTCTCTCTCTCTCTATCATTTTCTCTCTCTATCATTTTCTCTTTCTCTATCATTCTCTCTTTCTCTATCATTCTCTCTCTCTATCATTCTCTCTCTATCATTCTCTCTGTCCATCGTTCTCTCTCTCTATTATTCTCCGTCTATCATTATCTCTCTCTATCATTCCCTCTCTCTATCATTCTCTCTCTCTATCATTCTCTCTCTCTATCATTCTCTCTCTATATCATTTTCTCTCTCTATCGTTCTCTCTCTATCATTCCCTCTCTCTATCATTTTCTCTCTATCATTCTCTCTCCCTATCATTTTCTCTCAATCATTCTCTCTCCATCATTCTCTCTCTATCATTGTCTCGCTATCATCCTCTCTATCATTCTCTCTCCATCATTCTCTCTCTATCATTCCCTATCTCTATCATTCTCTCTCTCTATCATTCTCTCTCTCCATCATTTTCTATCTCTATCATTCTCTCTCTCCATCATTCTCTCTCTCTATCATTTTCTCTCTCCATCATGCTCTTTCTCCATCATTCTGTTCCTCCATCATTCTCTCTCTCTCTCTATCATTCTCTCTCACTATCATTCTCTCTGTCCATCATTCTCTCTCTCTATCATTTTCTCTCTCTATCATTTTCTCTCTATCATTCTCTCCCTATCATTCTTTCTCTCTATCAATCTCCCTCTCTATCATTTTCTCTCTCTATCATTCTCTTTCTCCATCATTCTCTCTCTTCATCATTCTCTTTCTCTATCATTCCCTCTCTCTCTCTCTCTCTCTCTCTCTCTCTCTCTCTATCATTCTCTCTATCTATCATTTTCTCTTTCTCTATCATTCTCTCTTTCTCTATCATTCTCTCTCTCTATCATTCTCTCTCTATCATTCTCTCTCTATCATTCTCTCTCTATCATTCTCTCTCTCTATCATTTTCTCTATATCGTTCTCTCTCTATCATTCCCTCTCTCTATCATTTTCTCTCTATAATTCTCTCTCTCTATCATTTTCTCTCTATCATTCTCTCTCTCTATCATTCTCTCTTACTATCATTCTCTCTCTCTATCATTCTCTCGCTGTCATTCTCTCTATCATTCTCTCTCTCTCTATCATTCTCTTTCTCTATCATTCTCTCTCTCTATCATTCTCTCTCTCTATCATTCTCTCTCTCTATCATTCTCTCTCTCTAGCATTCTCTCTCTATCATTCTCTCTCTCTATCATTCTCTGTCTATCATTCTCTCTCTATCATTCTCTCTCTCTATCATTCTCTCTCTCTGTCATTTTCTCTCTATCATTCTCTCTCTCTATCATTTTCTCTCTATCATTCTCTTTCTCTATCATTCTCTCTCTCTATCATTCTCTCTCTATCATTCTCTGTCTCTATCATTTTCTCTCTATCATTCTCCGTCTATCATTATCTCTCTCTATCATTCCCTCTCTCTATCATTCTCTCTCTCTATCATTCTCTCTCTATCATTCTCTCTCTCTATCATTCTCTCTCTCTATCATTCTCTCTCTATCATTCTCTCTCTCTATCATTTTCTCTCTCTATCATTCTCTTTCTCTATCATTCTCTCTCTACATCATTCTCTTTCTCTATCATTCTCTCTCTCTCTCTCTCTCTCTCTCTCTCCCTATCATTCTCTCTCTCTATCATTCTCTCTCTATCATTCTCTCTCTCTATCATTTTCTCTCTCTATCATTTTCTCTCTATCATTCTCTCTCTATCATTCTCTCTCTCTATCATTCTCTCTCTCTATCATTCTCTCTCTATCATTCTCTCTCTCTCTCTATCATTCTCTGTCTCTATCATTATCTCTCTCTATCATTCTCTCTCCATCATTCTCTTCCTCTATCATTCTCTCTCTCTCTCTATCATTCTCTCTCACTATCATTCTCTCTGTCCATCATTCTCTCTCTCTGTCATTTTCTCTCTCTATCATTTTCTCTCTATCATTCTCTCTCTATCATTCTCTCTCTCTATCATTCTCTCTCTCTATCATTCTCTCTCTATCATTCTCTCTCTCTATCATTTTCTCTCTCTATCATTCCCTTTCTCCATCATTCTCTCTCTCCATCATTCTCTTTCTCTATCATTCTCTCTCTCTCTCTCTCTCTCCCTATCATTTTCTCTATCTATCATTTTCTCTTTCTCTATCATTCTCTCTTTCTCTATCATTCTCTCTCTCTCTATCATTCTCTCTCACTATCATTCTCTCTGTCCATCATTCTATCTCTCTATAATTCTCTCTCTATCATTCTCTCTGTCCATCATTCTCTCTCTCTATCATTCTCTGTCTATCATTCTCTCTCTCTATCATTCTCTCTCTCTATCATTTTCTCTCTATCATTCTCTCTCTATCATTCTCTCTCTCTATCATTCTCTCTCTCTATCATTCTCTCTCTATCATTCTCTCTCTCTATCATTTTCTCTCTCTATCATTCTCTTTCTCCATCATTCTCTCTCTACATCATTCTCTTTCTCTATAATTCTCTCTCTCTCTCTCTCTCTATCATTTTCTCTCTCTATCATTTTCTCTTTCTCTATCATTCTCTCTTTCTCTATCATTCTCTCTCTCTATCATTCTCTCTCTATCATTCTCTCTGTCCATCGTTCTCTCTCTCTATTATTCTCCGTCTATCATTATCTCTCTCTATCATTCCCTCTCTCTATCATTCTCTCTCTCTATCATTCTCTCTCTCTATCATTCTCTCTCTATATCATTTTCTCTCTCTATCGTTCTCTCTCTATCATTCCCTCTCTCTATCATTTTCTCTCTATCATTCTCTCTCCCTATCATTTTCTCGCAATCATTCTCTCTCCATCATTCTCTCTCTATCATTGTCTCGCTATCATTCTCTCTATCATTCTCTCTCCATCATTCTCTCTCTATCATTCCCTCTCTCTATCATTCTCTCTCTCTATCATTCTCTCTCTCCATCATTTTCTATCTCTATCATTCTCTCTCTCCATCATTCTCTCTCTCTATCATTTTCTCTCTCCATCATGCTCTTTCTCCATCATTCTGTTCCTCCATCATTCTCTCTCTCTCTCTATCATTCTCTCTCACTATCATTCTCTCTGTCCATCATTCTCTCTCTCTATCATTTTCTCTCTCTATCATTTTCTCTCTATCATTCTCTCCCTATCATTCTTTCTCTCTATCAATCTCCCTCTCTATCATTTTCTCTCTCTATCATTCTCTTTCTCCATCATTCTCTCTCTCTTCATCATTCTCTTTCTCTATCATTCCCTCTCTCTCTCTCTCTCTCTCTCTCTCTCTCTCTATCATTCTCTCTATCTATCATTTTCTCTTTCTCTATCATTCTCTCTTTCTCTATCATTCTCTCTCTCTATCATTCTCTCTCTATCATTCTCTCTCTATCATTCTCTCTCTCTATCATTTTCTCTATATCGTTCTCTCTCTATCATTCCCTCTCTCTATCATTTTCTCTCTATAATTCTCTCTCTCTATCATTTTCTCTCTATCATTCTCTCTCTCTATCATTCTCTCTTACTATCATTCTCTCTCTCTATCATTCTCTCGCTATCATTCTCTCTATCATTCTCTCTCTCTCTATCATTCTCTTTCTCTATCATTCTCTCTCTCTATCATTCTCTCTCTCTATCATTCTCTCTCTCTATCATTCTCTCTCTCTAGCATTCTCTCTCTATCATTCTCTCTCTCTATCATTCTCTGTCTATCATTCTCTCTCTATCATTCTCTCTCTCTATCATTCTCTCTCTCTGTCATTTTCTCTCTATCATTCTCTCTCTCTATCATTTTCTCTCTATCATTCTCTTTCTCTATCATTCTCTCTCTCTATCATTCTCTCTCTATCATTCTCTGTCTCTATCATTTTCTCTCTATCATTCTCTCTCTATCATTCTCTCTCTCTATCATTCTCTCTCTCTATCATTCTCTCCCTATCATTCTCTCTCTCTATCATTTTCTCTGTCTATCATTCTCTTTCTCCATCATTCTCTCTCCACATCATTCTCTCTCTCTATCATTCTCTCTCTCTCTCTCTCTCTCTCTCTCTCTCTCTCTCTCTATCATTTTCTCTTTCTCTATCATTCTCTCTTTCTCTATCATTCTCTCTCTCTATCATTCTCTCTCTATCATTCTCTCTCTATCATTCTCTCGCTCTATCATTCTCTCCGTCTATCATTCTCTCCCTCTATCATTCGATTTCTATCATTCTCTCTCTCTATCATTTTCTCTCTGTATCATTCTCGCTCTCTCTCTCTCTCTCTCTCTCTCTCTCTCTCTCTCTCTCTCTCTCTCTCTCGCTATCATTCTCTCTCCCTATCATTTTCTCTCTCCATCATGCTCTCTCTCCATTATTCTCTATCTATCATTCTCTCTCTCTATCATTCTCTCTCTCTATCATTCTCTCTCTCTATCATTCTCTCTCTCTATTATTCTCTTTCTCCATCATTCTCTTTCTCTATCATTCTCTCTCTCTCTCTATCATTCTCTGTCTCTATCATTATCTCTCTCTATCATTCTCTCTCCATCATTCTCTTTCTCTATCATTCTCTCTCTCTCTCTATCATTCTCTGTCTCTATCATTCTCTCTCTCCATCATTCTCTCTCTCTATCATTCTCTCTCACTATCATTCTCTCTCTCTATCATTCTCTCTCTCTATCATTCTCTTTCTCTATAATTCTCTCTCTCTCTATCATTCGCTCTCTATCATTCTCTCTCTCTACCATTCTCTGTCTATCATTCTCTCTCTATCATTCTCTCTCTATCATTCTCTCTCTCTATCATTTTCTCTCTCTATCGTTCTCTCTCTATCATTCCCTGTCTCTATCATTTTCTCTCTATCATTCTCTCTCTCTATCATTTTCTCTCAATCATTCTCTCTCTCTATCATTCTCTCGCCATCATTCCCTCTATCATTCTCTCTGTCTCTATCATTCTCTTTCTCTATCATTCTCTCTCTCTATCATTCTCTCTCTCTATCATTCTCTCTCTCTATCATTCTCTCTCTCTAGCATTCTCTCTCTATCATTCTCTCTCTCTATCATTCTCTGTCTATCATTATCTCTCTATCATTCTCTCTCTCTATCATTTTCTCTCTTTATCATTTTCTCTCTATCATTCTCTCTCTCTATCATTTTCTCTCTATCATTCTCTCTCTCTATCATTCTCTCTTACTATCATTCTCTCTCTCCATCATTCTCTCTCTATCATTGTCTCGCTATCATTCTCTCTATCATTCTCTCTCCATCATTCTCTCTCTATCATTCCCTCTCTCTATCATTCTCTCTCTCTATCATTCTCTCTCTCCATCATTTTCTATCTCTATCATTCTCTCTCTCCATCATTCTTTCTCTCTATCATTTTCTCTCTCCATCATGCTCTTTCTCCATCATTTTCTTCCTCTATCATTCTCTCTCTCTCTCTCTATCATTCTCTCTCACTATCATTCTCTCTGTCCATCATTCTCTCTCTCTGTCATTTTCTCTCTCTATCATTTTCTCTCTATCATTCTCTCTCTATCATTCTCTCTCTCTATCATTCTCTCTCTCTATCATTCTCTCTCTATCATTCTCTCTCTCTATCATTTTCTCTCTCTATCATTCCCTTTCTCCATCATTCTCTCTCTCCATCATTCTCTTTCTCTATCATTCTCTCTCTCTCTCTCTCACTCCCTATCATTCTCTCTATCTATTATTTTCTCTTTCTTTATCATTCTCTCTTTCTCTATCATTCTCTCTCTCTCTATCATTCTCTCTCACTATCATTCTCTCTGTCCATCATTCTATCTCTCTATAATTCTCTCTCTATCATTCTCTCTGTCCATCATTCTCTCTCTCTATCATTCTCTGTCTATCATTCTCTCTCTCTATCATTCTCTCTCTCTATCATTTTCTCTCTATCATTCTCTCTCTATCATTCTCTCTCTCTATCATTCTCTCTCTCTATCATTCTCTCTCTATCATTCTCTCTCTCTATCATTTTCTCTCTCTATCATTTTCTCTTTCTCTATCATTCTCTCTTTCTCTATCATTCTCTCTCTCTATCATTCTCTCTCTATCATTCTCTCTGTCCATCGTTCTCTCTCTCTATCATTCTCCGTCTATCATTATCTCTCTCTATCATTCCCTCTCTCTATCATTCTCTCTCTCTATCATTCTCTCTCTCTATCATTCTCTCTCTATCATTCTCTCTCTCTATCATTCTCTCTCTCTATCATTCTCTCTCTATCATTCTCTCTCTCTATCATTTTCTCTCTCTATCATTCTCTTTCTCTATCATTCTCTCTCTACATCATTCTCTTTCTCTATCATTCTCTCTCTCTCTCTCTCTCTCTCTCTCTCTCTATCATTCTCTCTCTATATCATTCTCTCTCTATCATTCTCTCTCTCTATCATTTTCTCTCTCTATCATTTTCTCTCTATCATTCTCTCTCTATCATTCTCTCTCTCTATCATTCTCTCTCTCTATCATTCTCTCTCTATCATTCTCTCTCTCTATCATTTTCTCTCTCTATCATTCTCTTTCTCCATCATTCTCTCTCACCATCATTGTCTTTCTCTATCATTCTCTCTCTCTCTCTCTCTCTCTCTCTCTCTCTCTATCATTCTCTCTATCTATCATTTTCTCTTTCTCTATCATTCTCTCTTTCTCTATCATTCTCTCTCTCTATCATTCTCTTTCTATCATTCTCTCTCTCTATCATTTTCTCTCTCTATCATTCTCGCTCTCTCTCTCTCTCTCTCTCTCTCTCTCTCTCTCTCTCTCTCTCTCTCTCTCTATCATTCTCTCTATCTATCATTTTCTCTTTCTCTATCATTCTCTTTTTCTCTATCATTCTCTCTCTCTCTATCATTCTCTCTATATCATTCTCTCTCTCTATGATTCTCTCTCTCTATCATTCTCTCGCTCCATCATTCTCTCTTACTATCATTCTCTCTCTCTATTATTCTCTTTCTCTATCATTCTCTCTCTCTCTCTCTCTCTCTCTATCATTCTCTCTATCTATCATTTTCTCTTTCTCTATCATTCTCTCTTTCTCTATCATTCTCTCTCTCTCTATCATTCTTTCTCACTATCATTCTCTCTGTCCATCATTCTATCTCTCTATAATTCTCTCTCTATCATTCTCTCTGTCCATCATTCTCTCTCTCTATCATTCTCTGTCTATCATTATCTCTCTCTATCATTCCCTCTCTCTATCATTCTCTCTCTCTATCATTTTCTCTCTATCATTCTCTCTCTCTATCATTTTCTCTCTCTATCATTCTCTTTCTCCATCATTCTCTCTCTACATCATTCTCTTTCTCTATCATTCTCTCTCTCTCTCTCTCTCTCTCTATTTTGTAAAAATGTAAGCTTTGTACTCTTATCTTGGCCTGAAGGTTTTAACCAAGGCCTAAATATATTAATCAATCAATCAATCAATCTATCATTCTCTCTCTCTATCATTCTCTCTCTATCATTCCCTCTCTCTATCATTCTCTCTCTATCATTCTCTCTCTCTATCATTTTCTCTCTCTATCATTCTCTTTCTCCATCATTCTCTCTCACCATCATTGTCTTTCTCTATCATTCTCTCTCTCTCTCTCTCTCTATCTATCATTTTCTCTTTCTCTATCATTTTCTCTCTCTATCATTCTCGCTCTCTCTCTCTCTCTCTCTCTCTCTCTCTCTCTCTCTCTCTCTCTCTCTCTCTCTCTCTCTCTCTCTCTCTCTCTCTATCATTCTCTCTCCCTATCATTTTCTCTCTCCATCATGCTCTCTCTCCATTATTCTCTATCTATCATTCTCTCTCTCTATCATTCTCTCTCTCTATCATTCTCTCTCTCTTTTATTCTCTTTCTCCATCATTCTCTTTCCCTATCATTCTCTCTCTCTCTCTATCATTCTCTGTCTCTATCATTATCTCTCTCTATCATTCTCTCTCCATCATTCTCTCTCTCTATCATTCTCTCTCTCTATCATTCTCTTTCTCTATAATTCTCTCTCTCTCTATCATTCGCTCTCTATCATTCTCTCTCTCTACCATTCTCTGTCTATCATTCTCTCTCTATCATTCTCTCTCTATATCATTTTCTCTCTCTATCGTTCTCTCTCTATCATTCCCTCTCTCTATCATTTTCTCTCTATCATTCTCTCTCCCTATCATTTTCTCTCAATCATTCTCTCTCCATCATTCTCTCTCTATCATTGTCTCGCTATCATTCTCTCTATCATTCTCTCTCCATCATTCTCTCTCTATCATTCCCTCTCTCTATCATTCTCTCTCTCTATCATTCTCTCTCTCCATCATTTTCTATCTCTATCATTCTCTCTCTCCATCATTCTCTCTCTCTATCATTTTCTCTCTCCATCATGCTCTTTCTCCATCATTCTCTTCCTCCATCATTCTCTCTCTCTCTCTATCATTCTCTCTCACTATCATTCTCTCTGTACATCATTCTCTCTCTCTATCATTTTCTCTCTGTATCATTTTCTCTCTATCATTCTCTCCCTATCATTCTTTCTCTCTATCAATCTCCCTCTCTATCATTTTCTCTCTCTATCATTCTCTTTCTCCATCATTCTCTCTCTTCATCATTCTCTTTCTCTATCATTCCCTCTCTCTCTCTCTCTCTCTCTCTCTCTCTATCATTCTCTCTATCTATCATTTTCTCTTTCTCTATCATTCTCTCTTTCTCTATCATTCTCTCTCTCTATCATTCTCTCTCTCTATTATTCTCTTTCTCCATCATTCTCTTTCTCTATCATTCTCTCTCTCTCTCTATCATTCTCTGTCTCTATCATTATCTCTCTCTATCATTCTCTCTCCATCATTCTCTTTCTCTATCATTCTCTCTCTCTCTCTATCATTCTCTGTCTCTATCATTCTCTCTCTCCATCATTCTCTCTCTCTATCATTCTCTCTCACTATCATTCTCTCTCTCTATCATTCTCTCTCTCTATCATTCTCTTTCTCTATAATTCTCTCTCTCTCTATCATTCGCTCTCTATCATTCTCTCTCTCTCTACCATTCTCTGTCTATCATTCTCTCTCTATCATTCTCTCTCTATCATTCTCTCTCTCTATCATTTTCTCTCTCTATCATTCTCTCTCTCTATCATTCTCTCTTACTATCATTCTCTCTCTCTATCATTTTCTCGCTATCATTCTCTCTATCATTCTCTCTCTCTCTATGATTCTCTTTCTCTATCATTCTCTCTCTCTATCATTCTCTCTCTCTAGCATTCTCTCTCTATCATTCTCTCTCTCTATCATTCTCTGTCTATCATTCTCTCTCTATCATTCTCTCTCTCTATCATTTTCTCTCTCTGTCATTTTCTCTCTATCATTCTCTCTCTCTATCATTTTCTCTCTATCATTCTCTTTCTCTATCATTCTCTCTCTCTATCATTCTCTCTCTATCATTCTCTGTCTCTATCATTTTCTCTCTATCATTCTCTCTCTATCATTCTCTCTCTCTATCATTCTCTCTCTCTATCATTCTCTCCCTATCATTCTCTCTCTCTATCATTTTCTCTCTCTATCATTCTCTTTCTCCATCATTCTCTCTCCACAGCATTCTCTTTCTCTATCATTCTCTCTCTCTCTCTCTCTCTCTCTCTCTCTCTATCATTTTCTCTTTCTCTATCATTCTCTCTTTCTCTATCATTCTCTCTCTCTATCATTCTCTCTCTATCATTCTCCCTCTATCATTCTCTCGCTCTATCATTCTCTCCGTCTATCATTCTCTCCCTCTATCATTCGATTTCTATCATTCTCTCTCTCTATCATTTTCTCTCTCTATCATTCTCGCTCTCTCTCTCTCTCTCTCTCTCTCTCTCTCTCTCTCTCTCTCGCTATCATTCTCTCTCCCTATCATTTTCTCTCTCCATCATGCTCTCTCTCCATTATTCTCTATCTATCATTCTCTCTCTCTATCATTCTCTCTCTCTATTATTCTCTTTCTCCATCATTCTCTTTCTCTATCATTCTCTCTCTCTCTCTATCATTCTCTGTCTCTATCATTATCTCTCTCTATCATTCTCTCTCCATCATTCTCTTTCTCTATCATTCTCTCTCTCTCTCTATCATTCTCTGTCTCTATCATTCTCTCTCTCCATCATTCTCTCTCTCTATCATTCTCTCTCACTATCATTCTCTCTCTCTATCATTCTCTCTCTCTATCATTCTCTTTCTCTATAATTCTCTCTCTCTCTATCATTCGCTCTCTATCATTCTCTCTCTCTCTACCATTCTCTGTCTATCATTCTCTCTCTATCATTCTCTCTCTATCATTCTCTCTCTCTATCATTTTCTCTCTCTATCGTTCTCTCTCTATCATTCCCTGTCTCTATCATTTTCTCTCTATCATTCTCTCTCTCTATCATTTTCTCTCAATCATTCTCTCTCTCTATCATTCTCTCGCCATCATTCCCTCCATCATACTCTCTCTCTCTATCATTCTCTTTCTCTATCATTCTCTCTCTCTATCATTCTCTCTCTCTATCATTCTCTCTCTCTATCATTCTCTCTCTCTATCATTCTCTCTCTCTAGCATTCTCTCTCTATCATTCTCTCTCTCTATCATTCTCTGTCTATCATTATCTCTCTATCATTCTCTCTCTCTATCATTTTCTCTCTTTATCATTTTCTCTCTATCATTCTCTCTCTCTATCATTTTCTCTCTATCATTCTCTCTCTCTATCATTCTCTCTTACTATCATTCTCTCTCTCCAACATTCTCTCTCTATCATTGTCTCGCTATCATTCTCTATATCATTCTCTCTCCATCATTCTCTCTCTATCATTCCCTCTCTCTATCATTCTCTCTCTCTATC
Source organism: Dyspetes luteomarginatus (assembly GCA_963669185.1). NCBI lineage: Eukaryota > Metazoa > Arthropoda > Insecta > Hymenoptera > Ichneumonidae > Dyspetes > Dyspetes luteomarginatus. Next base: position 13,442,384 of record OY769905.1, read on the forward strand.
ATTCTCTCTCTCCATCATTTTCTATCTCTATCATTCTCTCTCTCCATCATTCTCTCTCTCTATCATTTTCTCTCTCCATCATGCTCTTTCTCCATCATTTTCTTCCTCTATCATTCTCTCTCTCTCTCTATCATTCTCTCTCACTATCATTCTCTCTGTCCATCATTCTCTCTCTCTGTCATTTTCTCTCTCTATCATTTTCTCTCTATCATTCTCTCTCTATCATTCTCTCTCTCTATCATTCTCTCTCTCTATCATTCTCTCTCTATCATTCTCTCTCTCTATCATTTTCTCTCTCTATCATTCCCTTTCTCCATCATTCTCTCTCTCCATCATTCTCTTTCTCTATCATTCTCTCTCTCTCTCTCTCTCTCCCTATCATTCTCTCTATCTATCATTTTCTCTTTCTCTATCATTCTCTCTTTCTCTATCATTCTCTCTCTCTCTAACATTCTCTCTCACTATCATTCTCTCTGTCCATCATTCTATCTCTCTATAATTCTCTCTCTATCATTCTCTCTGTCCATCATTCTCTCTCTCTATCATTCTCTGTCTATCATTCTCTCTCTCTATCACTCTCTCTCTATCATTCTCCCTCTCTATCATTCTCTCTCTCTATCATTTTCTCTCTCTATCATTCTCTTTCTCTATCATTCTCTCTACACATCATTCTCTTTCTCTATCATTCTCTCTCTCTCTCTCTCTCTCTCTCTCTCTCTATCATTCTCTCTCTATATCAGTCTCTCTCTATCATTCTCTCTCTCTATCATTTTCTCTCTATCATTCTCTCTCTATCATTCTCTCTCTCTATCATTCTCTCTCTCTATCATTCTCTCTCTATCATTCTCTCTCTCTATCATTTTCTCTCTCTATCATTCTCTTTCTCCATCATTCTCTCTCTACATCATTCTCTTTCTCTATAATTCTCTCTCTCTCTCTCTCTCTCTATCATTTTCTCTCTCTATCATTTTCTCTTTCTCTATCATTCTCTCTTTCTCTATCATTCTCTCTCTCTATCATTCTCTCTCTATCATTCTCTCTGTCCATCGTTCTCTCTCTCTATCATTCTCCGTCTATCATTATCTCTCTCTATCATTCCCTCTCTCTATCATTCTCTCTCTCTATCATTCTCTCTCTCTATCACTCTCTCTCTATCATTCTCCCTCTCTATCATTCCCTCTCTCTATCATTCTCTCTCTATCATTCTCTCTCTCTATCATTTTCTCTCTCTATCATTCTCTTTCTCTATCATTCTCTCTCTACATCATTCTCTTTCTCTATCATTCTCTCTCTCTCTCTCTCTCTCTCTCTCTCTCTATCATTCTCTCTCTATATCATTCTCTCTCTATCATTCTCTCTCTCTATCATTTTCTCTCTCTATCATTTGCTCTCTATCATTCTCTCTCTATCATTCTCTCTCTCTATCATTCTCTCTCTCTATCATTTTCTCTCTCTATCATTCTCTTTCTCTATCATTCTCTCTCTACATCATTCTCTTTCTCTATCATTCTCTCTCTCTCTCTCTCTCTCTCTCTCTCTCTATCATTCTCTCTCTATATCATTCTCTCTCTATCATTCTCTCTCTCTATCATTTTCTCTCTCTATCATTTGCTCTCTATCATTCTCTCTCTATCATTCTCTCTCTCTATTATTCTCTCTCTCTATCATTCTCTCTCTATCATTCTCTCTCTCTATCATTTTCTCTCTCTATCATTCTCTTTCTCCATCATTCTCTCTCACCATCATTGTCTTTCTCTATCATTCTCTCTCTCTCTCTCTCTCTATCATTCTCTCTATCTATCACTTTCTCTTTCTCTATCATTCTCTCTTTCTCTATCATTCTCTCTCTCTATCATTCTCTTTCTATCATTCTCTCTCTCTATCATTTTCTCTCTCTATCATTCTCGCTCTCTCTCTCTCTCTCTCTCTCTCTCTCTATCATTCTCTCTATCTATCATTTTCTCTTTCTCTATCATTCTCTTTTTCTCTATCATTCTCTCTCTCTCTATCATTCTCTCTATATCATTCTCTCTCTCTATGATTCTCTCTCTCTATCATTCTCTCGCTCCATCATTCTCTCTTACTATCATTCTCTCTCTATCATTCTCTCTCTCTATCATTCTCTCTCTATCATTCTCTCTCTCTATCATTTTCTCTCTCTATCATTCCCTTTCTCCATCATTCTCTCTCTCCATCATTCTCTTTCTCTATCATTCTCTCTCTCTCTCTCTCTCTATCATTCTCTCCATCTATCATTTTCTCTTTCTCTATCATTCTCTCTTTCTCTATCATTCTCTCTCTCTCTATCATTCTCTCTCACTATCATTCTCTCTGTCCATCATTCTATCTCTCTATAATTCTCTCTCTATCATTGTCTCTGTCCATCATTCTCTCTCTCTATCATTCTCTGTCTATCATTCTCTCTCTCTATCATTCTCTCTCTCTATCATTTTCTCTCTATCATTCTCTCTCTATCATTCTCTCTCTCTATCATTCTCTCTCTCTATCATTCTCTCTCTATCATTCTCTCTCTATCATTCTCTCTCTCTATCATTTTCTCTCTCTATCATTCTCTTTCTCCATCATTCTCTCTCTACATCATTCTCTTTCTCTATAGTTCTCTCTCTCTCTCTCTCTCTCTCTCTATCATTTTCTCTCTCTATCATTTTCTTTTTCTCTATCATTCTCTCTTTCTCTATCATTCTCTCTCTCTATCATTCTCTCTCTATCATTCTCTCTGTCCATCGTTCTCTCTCTCTATCATTTTCCGTCTATCATTATCTCTCTCTATCATTCCCTCTCTCTATCATTCTCTCTTTCTATCATTTTCTCTCTCTATCATTTTCTCTCTCTATCATTCTCTCTCTATCATTCTCTCTCTCTATCATTCTCTCTCTCTATCATTCTCTCTCTATCATTCTCTCTCTCTATCATTTTCTCTCTCTATCATTCTCTTTCTCCATCATTCTCTCTCTACATCATTCTCTTTCTCTATCATTCTCTCTCTCTCTCTCTCTTTCTCCATCATTCTCTCACCATCATTGTCTTTCTCTATCATTCTCTCTCTCTCTCTCTCTCTATCATTCTCTCTATCTATCATTTTCTCTTTCTCTATCATTTTCTCTCTCTATCATTCTCGCTCTCTCTCTCGCTCTCTCTCTCTCTCTCTCTCTCTCTCTCTCTCTCTCTCTCTATCATTCTCTCTCCCTATCATTTTCTCTCTCCATCATGCTCTCTCTCCATTATTCTCTATCTATCATTCTCTCTCTCTATCATTCTCTCTCTCTTTTATTCTCTTTCTCCATCATTCTCTTTCCCTATCATTCTCTCTCTCTCTCTATCATTCTCTGTCTCTATCATTATCTCTCTCTATCATTCTCTCTCCATCATTCTCTTTCTCTATCATTCTCTCTCTCTCTCTATCATTCTCTGTCTCTATCATTCTCTCTCTCCATCATTCTCTCTCTCTATCATTCTCTCTCACTATCATTCTCTCTCTCTATCATTCTCTCTCTCTATCATTCTCTTTCTCTATAATTCTCTCTCTCTACCATTCTCTGTCTATCATTCTCTCTCTATCATTCTCTCTCTATATCATTTTCTCTCTCTATCGTTCTCTCTCTATCATTCCCTCTCTCTATCATTTTCTCTCTATCATTCTCTCTCCCTATCATTTTCTCTCAATCATTCTCTCTCCATCATTCTCTCTCTATCATTGTCTCGCTATCATTCTCTCTATCATTCTCTCTCCATCATTCTCTCTCTATCATTCCCTCTCTCTATCATTCTCTCTCTCTATCATTCTCTCTCTCCATCATTTTCTATCTCTATCATTCTCTCTCTCCATCATTCTCTCTCTCTATCATTTTCTCTCTCCATCATGCTCTTTCTCCATCATTCTCTTCCTCCATCATTCTCTCTCTCTCTCTATCATTATCTCTCACTATCATTCTCTCTGTCCATCATTCTCTCTCTCTATCATTTTCTCTCTCTATCATTTTCTCTCTATCATTCTCTCCCTATCATTCTTTCTCTCTATCAATCTCCCTCTCTATCATTTTCTCTCTCTATCATTCTCTTTCTCCATCATTCTCTCTCTTCATCATTCTCTTTCTCTATCATTCCCTCTCTCTCTCTCTTTCTCTCTCTCTCTCTCTCTCCATCATTCTCTCTATCTATCATTTTCTCTTTCTCTATCATTCTCTCTCTCTATCATTCTCTCTCTATCATTCTCTCTCTATCATTCTCTCTCTATCGTTCTCTCTCTATCATTCTCTCTGTATCATTCTCTCTCTCTATCATTTTCTCCATATCGTTCTCTCTCTATCATTCCCTCTCTCTATCATTCCCTCTCTCTATCATTTTCTCTCTATAATTCTCTCTCTCTATCATTTTCTCTCTATCATTCTCTCTTACTATCATTCTCTCTCTCTATCATTCTCTCGCTATCATTCTCTCTATCATTCTCTCTCTCTCTATGATTCTCTTTCTCTATCATTCTCTCTCTCTATCATTCTCTCTCTCTATCATTCTCTCTCTCTATCATTCTCTCTTTCTAGCATTCTCTCTCTATCATTCTCTCTCTCTATCATTCTCTGTCTATCATTCTCTCTCTATCATTCTCTCTCTCTATCATTTTCTCTCTCTGTCATTTTCTCTCTATCATTCTCTCTCTCTATCATTTTCTCTCTATCATTCTCTTTCTCTATCATTCTCTCTCTCTATCATTCTCTCTCTATCATTCTCTGTCTCTATCATTTTCTCTCTATCATTCTCTCTCTATCATTCTCTCTCTCTATCATTCTCTCTCTCTATCATTCTCTTCCTATCATTCTCTTTCTCCATCATTCTCTCTCCACATCATTCTCTTTCTCTATCATTCTCTCTCTCTCTCTCTCTCTCTCTCTCTATCATTTTCTCTTTCTCTATCATTCTCTCTTTCTCTATCATTCTCTCTCTCTATCATTCTCTCTCTATCATTCTCTCTCTATCATTCTCTCCCTCTATCATTCGATTTCTATCATTCTCTCTCTCTATCATTTTCTCTCTCTATCATTCTCGCTCTCTCTCTCTCTCTCTCTCTCTCTCTCTCTCTCTCTCTCTCTCGCTATCATTCTCTCTCCCTATCATTTTCTCTCTCCATCATGCTCTCTCTCCATTATTCTCTATCTATCATTCTCTCTCTCTATCATTCTCTCTCTCTATTATTCTCTTTCTCCATCATTCTCTTTCTCTATCATTCTCTCTCTCTCTCTATCATTCTCTGTCTCTATCATTATCTCTCTCTATCATTCTCTCTCCATCATTCTCTTTCTCTATCATTCTCTCTCTCTCTCTATCATTCTCTGTCTCTATCATTCTCTCTCTCCATCATTCTCTCTCTCTATCATTCTCTCTCACTATCATTCTCTCTCTCTATCATTCTCTCTCTCTATCATTCTCTTTCTCTATAATTCTCTCTCTCTCTATCATTCGCTCTCTATCATTCTCTCTCTCTCTACCATTCTCTGTCTATCATTCTCTCTCTATCATTCTCTCTCTATCATTCTCTCTCTCTATCATTTTCTCTCTCTATCGTTCTCTCTCTATCATTCCCTGTCTCTATCATTTTCTCTCTATCATTCTCTCTCTCTATCATTTTCTCTCAATCATTCTCTCTCTCTATCATTCTCTCGCCATCATTCCCTCCATCATTCTCTCTCTCTCTATCATTCTCTTTCTCTATCATTCTCTCTCTCTATCATTCTCTCTCTCTATCATTCTCTCTCTCTATCATTCTCTCTCTCTATCATTCTCTCTCTCTAGCATTCTCTCTCTATCATTCTCTCTCTCTATCATTCTCTGTCTATCATTATCTCTCTATCATTCTCTCTCTCTATCATTTTCTCTCTTTATCATTTTCTCTCTATCATTCTCTCTCTCTATCATTTTCTCTCTATCATTCTCTCTCTCTATCATTCTCTCTTACTATCATTCTCTCTCTCCAACATTCTCTCTCTATCATTGTCTCGCTATCATTCTCTCTATCATTCTCTCTCCATCATTCTCTCTCTATCATTCCCTCTCTCTATCATTCTCTCTCTCTATCATTCTCTCTCTCCATCATTTTCTATCTCTATCATTCTCTCTCTCCATCATTCTCTCTCTCTATCATTTTCTCTCTCCATCATGCTCTTTCTCCATCATTTTCTTCCTCTATCATTCTCTCTCTCTCTCTATCATTCTCTCTCACTATCATTCTCTCTGTCCATCATTCTCTCTCTCTGTCATTTTCTCTCTCTATCATTTTCTCTCTATCATTCTCTCTCTATCATTCTCTCTCTCTATCATTCTCTCTCTCTATCATTCTCTCTCTATCATTCTCTCTCTCTATCATTTTCTCTCTCTATCATTCCCTTTCTCCATCATTCTCTCTCTCCATCATTCTCTTTCTCTATCATTCTCTCTCTCTCTCTCTCTCTCCCTATCATTCTCTCTATCTATCATTTTCTCTTTCTCTATCATTCTCTCTTTCTCTATCATTCTCTCTCTCTCTAACATTCTCTCTCACTATCATTCTCTCTGTCCATCATTCTATCTCTCTATAATTCTCTCTCTATCATTCTCTCTGTCCATCATTCTCTCTCTCTATCATTCTCTGTCTATCATTCTCTCTCTCTATCACTCTCTCTCTATCATTCTCCCTCTCTATCATTCCCTCTCTCTATCATTCTCTCTCTATCATTCTCTCTCTCTATCATTTTCTCTCTCTATCATTGTCTTTCTCTATCATTCTCTCTCTACATCATTCTCTTTCTCTATCATTCTCTCTCTCTCTCTCTCTCTCTCTCTATCATTCTCTCTCTATATCATTCTCTCTCTATCATTCTCTCTCTCTATCATTTTCTCTCTATCATTCTCTCTCTATCATTCTCTCTCTCTATCATTCTCTCTCTCTATCATTCTCTCTCTATCATTCTCTCTCTCTATCATTTTCTCTCTCTATCATTCTCTTTCTCCATCATTCTCTCTCTACATCATTCTCTTTCTCTATAATTCTCTCTCTCTCTCTCTCTCTCTATCATTTTCTCTCTCTATCATTTTCTCTTTCTCTATCATTCTCTCTTTCTCTATCATTCTCTCTCTCTATCATTCTCTCTCTATCATTCTCTCTGTCCATCGTTCTCTCTCTCTATCATTCTCCGTCTATCATTATCTCTCTCTATCATTCCCTCTCTCTATCATTCTCTCTCTCTATCATTCTCTCTCTCTATCACTCTCTCTCTATCATTCTCCCTCTCTATCATTCCCTCTCTCTATCATTCTCTCTCTATCATTCTCTCTCTCTATCATTTTCTCTCTCTATCATTCTCTTTCTCTATCATTCTCTCTCTACATCATTCTCTTTCTCTATCATTCTCTCTCTCTCTCTCTCTCTCTCTCTCTCTCTATCATTCTCTCTCTATATCATTCTCTCTCTATCATTCTCTCTCTCTATCATTTTCTCTCTCTATCATTTGCTCTCTATCATTCTCTCTCTATCATTCTCTCTCTCTATCATTCTCTCTCTCTATCATTTTCTCTCTCTATCATTCTCTTTCTCTATCATTCTCTCTCTGCATCATTCTCTTTCTCTATCATTCTCTCTCTCTCTCTCTCTCTCTCTCTCTCTCTATCATTCTCTCTCTATATCATTCTCTCTCTATCATTCTCTCTCTCTATCATTTTCTCTCTCTATCATTTGCTCTCTATCATTCTCTCTCTATCATTCTCTCTCTCTATTATTCTCTCTCTCTATCATTCTCTCTCTATCATTCTCTCTCTCTATCATTTTCTCTCTCTATCATTCTCTTTCTCCATCATTCTCTCTCACCATCATTGTCTTTCTCTATCATTCTCTCTCTCTCTCTCTCTCTATCATTCTCTCTATCTATCACTTTCTCTTTCTCTATCATTCTCTCTTTCTCTATCATTCTCTCTCTCTATCATTCTCTTTCTATCATTCTCTCTCTCTATCATTTTCTCTCTCTATCATTCTCGCTCTCTCTCTCTCTCTCTCTCTCTCTCTCTCTATCATTCTCTCTATCTATCATTTTCTCTTTCTCTATCATTCTCTTTTTCTCTATCATTCTCTCTCTCTCTATCATTCTCTCTATATCATTCTCTCTCTCTATGATTCTCTCTCTCTATCATTCTCTCGCTCCATCATTCTCTCTTACTATCATTCTCTCTCTATCATTCTCTCTCTATCATTCTCTCTCTCTATCATTTTCTCTCTCTATCATTCCCTTTCTCCATCATTCTCTCTCTCCATCATTCTCTTTCTCTATCATTCTCTCTCTCTCTCTCTCTCTATCATTCTCTCCATCTATCATTTTCTCTTTCTCTATCATTCTCTCTTTCTCTATCATTCTCTCTCTCTCTATCATTCTCTCTCACTATCATTCTCTCTGTCCATCATTCTATCTCTCTATAATTCTCTCTCTATCATTCTCTCTGTCCATCATTCTCTCTCTCTATCATTCTCTGTCTATCATTCTCTCTCTCTATCATTCTCTCTCTCTATCATTTTCTCTCTATCATTCTCTCTCTATCATTCTCTCTCTCTATCATTCTCTCTCTCTATCATTCTCTCTCTATCATTCTCTCTCTATCATTCTCTTTCTCCATCATTCTCTCTCTACATCATTCTCTTTCTCTATAGTTCTCTCTCTCTCTCTCTCTCTCTCTATCATTTTCTCTCTCTATCATTTTCTTTTTCTCTATCATTCTCTCTTTCTCTATCATTCTCTCTCTCTATCATTCTCTCTCTATCATTCTCTCTGTCCATCGTTCTCTCTCTCTATCATTTTCCGTCTATCATTATCTCTCTCTATCATTCCCTCTCTCTATCATTCTCTCTTTCTATCATTTTCTCTCTCTATCATTTTCTCTCTCTATCATTCTCTCTCTATCATTCTCTCTCTCTATCATTCTCTCTCTCTATCATTCTCTCTCTATCATTCTCTCTCTCTATCATTTTCTCTCTCTATCATTCTCTTTCTCCATCATTCTCTCTCTACATCATTCTCTTTCTCTATCATTCTCTCTCTCTCTCTCTCTTTCTCCATCATTCTCTCACCATCATTGTCTTTCTCTATCATTCTCTCTCTCTCTCTCTCTCTATCATTCTCTCTATCTATCATTTTCTCTTTCTCTATCATTTTCTCTCTCTATCATTCTCGCTCTCTCTCTCGCTCTCTCTCTCTCTCTCTCTCTCTCTCTCTCTCTCTCTCTATCATTCTCTCTCCCTATCATTTTCTCTCTCCATCATGCTCTCTCTCCATTATTCTCTATCTATCATTCTCTCTCTCTATCATTCTCTCTCTCTTTTATTCTCTTTCTCCATCATTCTCTTTCCCTATCATTCTCTCTCTCTCTCTATCATTCTCTGTCTCTATCATTATCTCTCTCTATCATTCTCTCTCCATCATTCTCTTTCTCTATCATTCTCTCTCTCTCTCTATCATTCTCTGTCTCTATCATTCTCTCTCTCCATCATTCTCTCTCTCTATCATTCTCTCTCACTATCATTCTCTCTCTCTATCATTCTCTCTCTCTATCATTCTCTTTCTCTATAATTCTCTCTCTCTCTATCATTCGCTCTCTATCATTCTCTCTCTCTACCATTCTCTGTCTATCATTCTCTCTCTATCATTCTCTCTCTATATCATTTTCTCTCTCTATCGTTCTCTCTCTATCATTCCCTCTCTCTCTCATTTTCTCTCTATCATTCTCTCTCCCTATCATTTTCTCTCAATCATTCTCTCTCCATCATTCTCTCTCTATCATTGTCTCGCTATCATTCTCTCTATCATTCTCTCTCCATCATTCTCTCTCTATCATTCCCTCTCTCTATCATTCTCTCTCTCTATCATTCTCTCTCTCCATCATTTTCTATCTCTATCATTCTCTCTCTCCATCATTCTCTCTCTCTATCATTTTCTCTCTCCATCATGCTCTTTCTCCATCATTCTCTTCCTCCATCATTCTCTCTCTCTCTCTATCATTCTCTCTCACTATCATTCTCTCTGTCCATCATTCTCTCTCTCTATCATTTTCTCTCTCTATCATTTTCTCTCTATCATTCTCTCCCTATCATTCTTTCTCTCTATCAATCTCCCTCTCTATCATTTTCTCTCTCTATCATTCTCTTTCTCCATCATTCTCTCTCTTCATCATTCTCTTTCTCTATCATTCCCTCTCTCTCTCTCTTTCTCTCTCTCTCTCTCTCTCCATCATTCTCTCTATCTATCATTTTCTCTTTCTCTATCATTCTCTCTCTCTATCATTCTCTCTCTATCATTCTCTCTCTATCATTCTCTCTCTATCGTTCTCTCTCTATCATTCTCTCTGTATCATTCTCTCTCTCTATCATTTTCTCCATATCGTTCTCTCTCTATCATTCCCTCTCTCTATCATTCCCTCTCTCTATCATTTTCTCTCTATAATTCTCTCTCTCTATCATTTTCTCTCTATCATTCTCTCTTACTATCATTCTCTCTCTCTATCATTCTCTCGCTATCATTCTCTCTATCATTTTCTCTCTCTCTATGATTCTCTTTCTCTATCATTCTCTCTCTCTATCATTCTCTCTCTCTATCATTCTCTCTCTCTATCATTCTCTCTTTCTAGCATTCTCTCTCTATCATTCTCTCTCTCTATCATTCTCTGTCTATCATTCTCTCTCTATCATTCTCTCTCTCTATCATTTTCTCTCTCTGTCATTTTCTCTCTATCATTCTCTCTCTCTATCATTTTCTCTCTATCATTCTCTTTCTCTATCATTCTCTCTCTCTATCATTCTCTCTCTATCATTCTCTGTCTCTATCATTTTCTCTCTATCATTCTCTCTCTATCATTCTCTCTCTCTATCATTCTCTCTCTCTATCATTCTCTCCCTATCATTCTCTTTCTCCATCATTCTCTCTCCACATCATTCTCTTTCTCTATCATTCTCTCTCTCTCTCTCTCTCTCTCTCTCTATCATTTTCTCTTTCTCTATCATTCTCTCTTTCTCTATCATTCTCTCTCTCTATCATTCTCTCTCTATCATTCTCTCTCTATCATTCTCTCCCTCTATCATTCGATTTCTATCATTCTCTCTCTCTATCATTTTCTCTCTCTATCATTCTCGCTCTCTCTCTCTCTCTCTCTCTCTCTCTCTCTCTCTCTCTCTCGCTATCATTCTCTCTCCCTATCATTTTCTCTCTCCATCATGCTCTCTCTCCATTATTCTCTATCTATCATTCTCTCTCTCTATCATTCTCTCTCTCTATCATTCTCTCTCTCTATTATTCTCTTTCTCCATCATTCTCTTTCTCTATCATTCTCTCTCTCTCTCTATCATTCTCTGTCTCTATCATTATCTCTCTCTATCATTCTCTCTCCATCATTCTCTTTCTCTATCATTCTCTCTCTCTCTCTATCATTCTCTGTCTCTATCATTCTCTCTCTCCATCATTCTCTCTCTCTATCATTCTCTCTCACTATCATTCTCTCTCTCTATCATTCTCTCTCTCTATCATTCTCTTTCTCTATAATTCTCTCTCTCTCTATCATTCGCTCTCTATCATTCTCTCTCTCTCTACCATTCTCTGTCTATCATTCTCTCTCTACCATTCTCTCTCTATCATTCTCTCTCTCTATCATTTTCTCTCTCTATCGTTCTCTCTCTATCATTCCCTGTCTCTATCATTTTCTCTCTATCATTCTCTCTCTCTATCATTTTCTCTCAATCATTCTCTCTCTCTATCATTCTCTCGCCATCATTCCCTCCATCATTCTCTCTCTCTCTATCATTCTCTTTCTCTATCATTCTCTCTCTCTATCATTCTCTCTCTCTATCATTCTCTCTCTCTATCATTCTCTCTCTCTATCATTCTCTCTCTCTAGCATTCTCTCTCTATCATTCTCTCTCTCTATCATTCTCTGTCTATCATTATCTCTCTATCATTCTCTCTCTCTATCATTTTCTCTCTTTATCATTTTCTCTCTATCATTCTCTCTCTCTATCATTTTCTCTCTATCATTCTCTCTCTCTATCATTCTCTCTTACTATCATTCTCTCTCTCCAACATTCTCTCTCTATCATTGTCTCGCTATCATTCTCTCTATCATTCTCTCTCCATCATTCTCTCTCTATCATTCCCTCTCTCTATCATTCTCTCTCTCTATCATTCTCTCTCTCCATCATTTTCTATCTCTATCATTCTCTCTCTCCATCATTCTCTCTCTCTATCATTTTCTCTCTCCATCATGCTCTTTCTCCATCATTTTCTTCCTCTATCATTCTCTCTCTCTCTCTATCATTCTCTCTCACTATCATTCTCTCTGTCCATCATTCTCTCTCTCTGTCATTTTCTCTCTCTATCATTTTCTCTCTATCATTCTCTCTCTATCATTCTCTCTCTCTATCATTCTCTCTCTCTATCATTCTCTCTCTATCATTCTCTCTCTCTATCATTTTCTCTCTCTATCATTCCCTTTCTCCATCATTCTCTCTCTCCATCATTCTCTTTCTCTATCATTCTCTCTCTCTCTCTCTCTCTCCCTATCATTCTCTCTATCTATCATTTTCTCTTTCTCTATCATTCTCTCTTTCTCTATCATTCTCTCTCTCTCTAACATTCTCTCTCACTATCATTCTCTCTGTCCATCATTCTATCTCTCTATAATTCTCTCTCTATCATTCTCTCTGTCCATCATTCTCTCTCTCTATCATTCTCTGTCTATCATTCTCTCTCTCTATCACTCTCTCTCTATCATTCTCCCTCTCTATCATTCCCTCTCTCTATCATTCTCTCTCTATCATTCTCTCTCTCTATCATTTTCTCTCTCTATCATTCTCTTTCTCTATCATTCTCTCTCTACATCATTCTCTTTCTCTATCATTCTCTCTCTCTCTCTCTCTCTCTCTCTATCATTCTCTCTCTATATCATTCTCTCTCTATCATTCTCTCTCTCTATCATTTTCTCTCTATCATTCTCTCTCTATCATTCTCTCTCTCTATCATTCTCTCTCTCTATCATTCTCTCTCTATCATTCTCTCTCTCTATCATTTTCTCTCTCTATCATTCTCTTTCTCCATCATTCTCTCTCTACATCATTCTCTTTCTCTATAATTCTCTCTCTCTCTCTCTCTCTCTCTATCATTTTCTCTCTCTATCATTTTCTCTTTCTCTATCATTCTCTCTTTCTCTATCATTCTCTCTCTCTATCATTCTCTCTCTATCATTCTCTCTGTCCATCGTTCTCTCTCTCTATCATTCTCCGTCTATCATTATCTCTCTCTATCATTCCCTCTCTCTATCATTCTCTCTCTCTATCACTCTCTCTCTATCATTCTCCCTCTCTATCATTCCCTCTCTCTATCATTCTCTCTCTATCATTCTCTCTCTCTATCATTTTCTCTCTCTATCATTCTCTTTCTCTATCATTCTCTCTCTACATCATTCTCTTTCTCTATCATTCTCTCTCTCTCTCTCTCTCTCTCTCTCTCTCTATCATTCTCTCTCTATATCATTCTCTCTCTATCATTCTCTCTCTCTATCATTTTCTCTCTCTATCATTTGCTCTCTATCATTCTCTCTCTATCATTCTCTCTCTCTATCATTCTCTCTCTCTATCATTTTCTCTCTCTATCATTCTCTTTCTCTATCATTCTCTCTCTGCATCATTCTCTTTCTCTATCATTCTCTCTCTCTCTCTCTCTCTCTCTCTCTCTCTATCATTCTCTCTCTATATCATTCTCTCTCTATCATTCTCTCTCTCTATCATTTTCTCTCTCTATCATTTGCTCTCTATCATTCTCTCTCTATCATTCTCTCTCTCTATTATTCTCTCTCTCTATCATTCTCTCTCTATCATTCTCTCTCTCTATCATTTTCTCTCTCTATCATTCTCTTTCTCCATCATTCTCTCTCACCATCATTGTCTTTCTCTATCATTCTCTCTCTCTCTCTCTCTCTATCATTCTCTCTATCTATCACTTTCTCTTTCTCTATCATTCTCTCTTTCTCTATCATTCTCTCTCTCTATCATTCTCTTTCTATCATTCTCTCTCTCTATCATTTTCTCTCTCTATCATTCTCGCTCTCTCTCTCTCTCTCTCTCTCTCTCTCTCTATCATTCTCTCTATCTATCATTTTCTCTTTCTCTATCATTCTCTTTTTCTCTATCATTCTCTCTCTCTCTATCATTCTCTCTATATCATTCTCTCTCTCTATGATTCTCTCTCTCTATCATTCTCTCGCTCCATCATTCTCTCTTACTATCATTCTCTCTCTATCATTCTCTCTCTATCATTCTCTCTCTCTATCATTTTCTCTCTCTATCATTCCCTTTCTCCATCATTCTCTCTCTCCATCATTCTCTTTCTCTATCATTCTCTCTCTCTCTCTCTCTCTATCATTCTCTCCATCTATCATTTTCTCTTTCTCTATCATTCTCTCTTTCTCTATCATTCTCTCTCTCTCTATCATTCTCTCTCACTATCATTCTCTCTGTGCATCATTCTATCTCTCTATAATTCTCTCTCTATCATTTTCTCTCTCTATCATTCTCTCTCTATCATTCTCTCTCTCTATCATTCTCTCTCTCTATCATTCTCTCTCTATCATTCTCTCTCTCTATCATTTTCTCTCTCTATCATTCTCTTTCTCCATCATTCTCTCTCTACATCATTCTCTTTCTCTATCATTCTCTCTCTCTCTCTCTCTTTCTCCATCATTCTCTCACCATCATTGTCTTTCTCTATCATTCTCTCTCTCTCTCTCTCTCTATCATTCTCTCTATCTATCATTTTCTCTTTCTCTATCATTTTCTCTCTCTATCATTCTCGCTCTCTCTCTCGCTCTCTCTCTCTCTCTCTCTCTCTCTCTCTCTCTCTCTCTCTCTATCATTCTCTCTCCCTATCATTTTCTCTCTCCATCATGCTCTCTCTCCATTATTCTCTATCTATCATTCTCTCTCTCTATCATTCTCTCTCTCTTTTATTCTCTTTCTCCATCATTCTCTTTCCCTATCATTCTCTCTCTCTCTCTATCATTCTCTGTCTCTATCATTATCTCTCTCTATCATTCTCTCTCCATCATTCTCTTTCTCTATCATTCTCTCTCTCTCTCTATCATTCTCTGTCTCTATCATTCTCTCTCTCCATCATTCTCTCTCTCTATCATTCTCTCTCACTATCATTCTCTCTCTCTATCATTCTCTCTCTCTATCATTCTCTTTCTCTATAATTCTCTCTCTCTCTATCATTCGCTCTCTATCATTCTCTCTCTCTACCATTCTCTGTCTATCATTCTCTCTCTATCATTCTCTCTCTATATCATTTTCTCTCTCTATCGTTCTCTCTCTATCATTCCCTCTCTCTATCATTTTCTCTCTATCATTCTCTCTCCCTATCATTTTCTCTCAATCATTCTCTCTCTATCATTGTCTCGCTATCATTCTCTCTATCATTCTCTCTCCATCATTCTCTCTCTATCATTCCCTCTCTCTATCATTCTCTCTCTCTATCATTCTCTCTCTCCATCATTTTCTATCTCTATCATTCTCTCTCTCCATCATTCTCTCTCTCTATCATTTTCTCTCTCCATCATGCTCTTTCTCCATCATTCTCTTCCTCCATCATTCTCTCTCTCTCTCTATCATTCTCTCTCACTATCATTCTCTCTGTCCATCATTCTCTCTCTCTATCATTTTCTCTCTCTATCATTTTCTCTCTATCATTCTCTCCCTATCATTCTTTCTCTCTATCAATCTCCCTCTCTATCATTTTCTCTCTCTATCATTCTCTTTCTCCATCATTCTCTCTCTTCATCATTCTCTTTCTCTATCATTCCCTCTCTCTCTCTCTTTCTCTCTCTCTCTCTCTCTCCATCATTCTCTCTATCTATCATTTTCTCTTTCTCTATCATTCTCTCTCTCTATCATTCTCTCTCTATCATTCTCTCTCTATCATTCTCTCTCTATCGTTCTCTCTCTATCATTCTCTCTGTATCATTCTCTCTCTCTATCATTTTCTCCATATCGTTCTCTCTCTATCATTCCCTCTCTCTATCATTCCCTCTCTCTATCATTTTCTCTCTATAATTCTCTCTCTCTATCATTTTCTCTCTATCATTCTCTCTTACTATCATTCTCTCTCTCTATCATTCTCTCGCTATCATTCTCTCTATCATTCTCTCTCTCTCTATGATTCTCTTTCTCTATCATTCTCTCTCTCTATCATTCTCTCTCTCTATCATTCTCTCTCTCTATCATTCTCTCTTTCTAGCATTCTCTCTCTATCATTCTCTCTCTCTATCATTCTCTGTCTATCATTCTCTCTCTATCATTCTCTCTCTCTATCATTTTCTCTCTCTGTCATTTTCTCTCTATCATTCTCTCTCTCTATCATTTTCTCTCTATCATTCTCTTTCTCTATCATTCTCTCTCTCTATCATTCTCTCTCTATCATTCTCTGTCTCTATCATTTTCTCTCTATCATTCTCTCTCTATCATTCTCTCTCTCTATCATTCTCTCTCTCTATCATTCTCTTCCTATCATTCTCTTTCTCCATCATTCTCTCTCCACATCATTCTCTTTCTCTATCATTCTCTCTCTCTCTCTCTCTCTCTCTCTCTCTATCATTTTCTCTTTCTCTATCATTCTCTCTTTCTCTATCATTCTCTCTCTCTATCATTCTCTCTCTATCATTCTCTCTCTATCATTCTCTCCCTCTATCATTCGATTTCTATCATTCTCTCTCTCTATCATTTTCTCTCTCTATCATTCTCGCTCTCTCTCTCTCTCTCTCTCTCTCTCTCTCTCTCTCTCTCGCTATCATTCTCTCTCCCTATCATTTTCTCTCTCCATCATGCTCTCTCTCCATTATTCTCTATCTATCATTCTCTCTCTCTATCATTCTCTCTCTCTATTATTCTCTTTCTCCATCATTCTCTTTCTCTATCATTCTCTCTCTCTCTCTATCATTCTCTGTCTCTATCATTATCTCTCTCTATCATTCTCTCTCCATCATTCTCTTTCTCTATCATTCTCTCTCTCTCTCTATCATTCTCTGTCTCTATCATTCTCTCTCTCCATCATTCTCTCTCTCTATCATTCTCTCTCACTATCATTCTCTCTCTCTATCATTCTCTCTCTCTATCATTCTCTTTCTCTATAATTCTCTCTCTCTCTATCATTCGCTCTCTATCATTCTCTCTCTCTCTACCATTCTCTGTCTATCATTCTCTCTCTATCATTCTCTCTCTATCATTCTCTCTCTCTATCATTTTCTCTCTCTATCGTTCTCTCTCTATCATTCCCTGTCTCTATCATTTTCTCTCTATCATTCTCTCTCTCTATCATTTTCTCTCAATCATTCTCTCTCTCTATCATTCTCTCGCCATCATTCCCTCCATCATTCTCTCTCTCTCTATCATTCTCTTTCTCTATCATTCTCTCTCTCTATCATTCTCTCTCTCTATCATTCTCTCTCTCTATCATTCTCTCTCTCTATCATTCTCTCTCTCTAGCATTCTCTCTCTATCATTCTCTCTCTCTATCATTCTCTGTCTATCATTATCTCTCTATCATTCTCTCTCTCTATCATTTTCTCTCTTTATCATTTTCTCTCTATCATTCTCTCTCTCTATCATTTTCTCTCTATCATTCTCTCTCTCTATCATTCTCTCTTACTATCATTCTCTCTCTCCAACATTCTCTCTCTATCATTGTCTCGCTATCATTCTCTCTATCATTCTCTCTCCATCATTCTCTCTCTATCATTCCCTCTCTCTATCATTCTCTCTCTCTATCATTCTCTCTCTCCATCATTTTCTATCTCTATCATTCTCTCTCTCCATCATTCTCTCTCTCTATCATTTTCTCTCTCCATCATGCTCTTTCTCCATCATTTTCTTCCTCTATCATTCTCTCTCTCTCTCTATCATTCTCTCTCACTATCATTCTCTCTGTCCATCATTCTCTCTCTCTGTCATTTTCTCTCTCTATCATTTTCTCTCTATCATTCTCTCTCTATCATTCTCTCTCTCTATCATTCTCTCTCTCTATCATTCTCTCTCTATCATTCTCTCTCTCTATCATTTTCTCTCTCTATCATTCCCTTTCTCCATCATTCTCTCTCTCCATCATTCTCTTTCTCTATCATTCTCTCTCTCTCTCTCTCTCTCCCTATCATTCTCTCTATCTATCATTTTCTCTTTCTCTATCATTCTCTCTTTCTCTATCATTCTCTCTCTCTCTAACATTCTCTCTCACTATCATTCTCTCTGTCCATCATTCTATCTCTCTATAATTCTCTCTCTATCATTCTCTCTGTCCATCATTCTCTCTCTCTATCATTCTCTGTCTATCATTCTCTCTCTCTATCACTCTCTCTCTATCATTCTCCCTCTCTATCATTCCCTCTCTCTATCATTCTCTCTCTATCATTCTCTCTCTCTATCATTTTCTCTCTCTATCATTCTCTTTCTCTATCATTCTCTCTCTACATCATTCTCTTTCTCTATCATTCTCTCTCTCTCTCTCTCTCTCTCTCTATCATTCTCTCTCTATATCATTCTCTCTCTATCATTCTCTCTCTCTATCATTTTCTCTCTATCATTCTCTCTCTATCATTCTCTCTCTCTATCATTCTCTCTCTCTATCATTCTCTCTCTATCATTCTCTCTCTCTATCATTTTCTCTCTCTATCATTCTCTTTCTCCATCATTCTCTCTCTACATCATTCTCTTTCTCTATAATTCTCTCTCTCTCTCTCTCTCTCTATCATTTTCTCTCTCTATCATTTTCTCTTTCTCTATCATTCTCTCTTTCTCTATCATTCTCTCTCTCTATCATTCTCTCTCTATCATTCTCTCTGTCCATCGTTCTCTCTCTCTATCATTCTCCGTCTATCATTATCTCTCTCTATCATTCCCTCTCTCTATCATTCTCTCTCTCTATCATTCTCTCTCTCTATCACTCTCTCTCTATCATTCTCCCTCTCTATCATTCCCTCTCTCTATCATTCTCTCTCTATCATTCTCTCTCTCTATCATTTTCTCTCTCTATCATTCTCTTTCTCTATCATTCTCTCTCTACATCATTCTCTTTCTCTATCATTCTCTCTCTCTCTCTCTCTCTCTCTCTATCATTCTCTCTCTATATCATTCTCTCTCTATCATTCTCTCTCTCTATCATTTTCTCTCTCTATCATTTGCTCTCTATCATTCTCTCTCTATCATTCTCTCTCTCTATCATTCTCTCTCTCTATCATTTTCTCTCTCTATCATTCTCTTTCTCTATCATTCTCTCTCTGCATCATTCTCTTTCTCTATCATTCTCTCTCTCTCTCTCTCTCTCTCTCTCTCTCTATCATTCTCTCTCTATATCATTCTCTCTCTATCATTCTCTCTCTCTATCATTTTCTCTCTCTATCATTTGCTCTCTATCATTCTCTCTCTATCATTCTCTCTGTCTATTATTCTCTCTCTCTATCATTCTCTCTCTATCATTCTCTCTCTCTATCATTTTCTCTCTCTATCATTCTCTTTCTCCATCATTCTCTCTCACCATCATTGTCTTTCTCTATCATTCTCTCTCTCTCTCTCTCTCTATCATTCTCTCTATCTATCACTTTCTCTTTCTCTATCATTCTCTCTTTCTCTATCATTCTCTCTCTCTATCATTCTCTTTCTATCATTCTCTCTCTCTATCATTTTCTCTCTCTATCATTCTCGCTCTCTCTCTCTCTCTCTCTCTCTCTCTCTCTATCATTCTCTCTATCTATCATTTTCTCTTTCTCTATCATTCTCTTTTTCTCTATCATTCTCTCTCTCTCTATCATTCTCTCTATATCATTCTCTCTCTCTATGATTCTCTCTCTCTATCATTCTCTCGCTCCATCATTCTCTCTTACTATCATTCTCTCTCTATCATTCTCTCTCTATCATTCTCTCTCTCTATCATTTTCTCTCTCTATCATTCCCTTTCTCCATCATTCTCTCTCTCCATCATTCTCTTTCTCTATCATTCTCTCTCTCTCTCTCTCTCTATCATTCTCTCCATCTATCATTTTCTCTTTCTCTATCATTCTCTCTTTCTCTATCATTCTCTCTCTCTCTATCATTCTCTCTCACTATCATTCTCTCTGTCCATCATTCTATCTCTCTATAATTCTCTCTCTATCATTTTCTCTCTCTATCATTCTCTCTCTATCATTCTCTCTCTCTATCATTCTCTCTCTCTATCATTCTCTCTCTATCATTCTCTCTCTCTATCATTTTCTCTCTCTATCATTCTCTTTCTCCATCATTCTCTCTCTACATCATTCTCTTTCTCTATCATTCTCTCTCTCTCTCTCTCTTTCTCCATCATTCTCTCACCATCATTGTCTTTCTCTATCATTCTCTCTCTCTCTCTCTCTCTATCATTCTCTCTATCTATCATTTTCTCTTTCTCTATCATTTTCTCTCTCTATCATTCTCGCTCTCTCTCTCGCTCTCTCTCTCTCTCTCTCTCTCTCTCTCTCTCTCTCTCTCTCTATCATTCTCTCTCCCTATCATTTTCTCTCTCCATCATGCTCTCTCTCCATTATTCTCTATCTATCATTCTCTCTCTCTATCATTCTCTCTCTCTTTTATTCTCTTTCTCCATCATTCTCTTTCCCTATCATTCTCTCTCTCTCTCTATCATTCTCTGTCTCTATCATTATCTCTCTCTATCATTCTCTCTCCATCATTCTCTTTCTCTATCATTCTCTCTCTCTCTCTATCATTCTCTGTCTCTATCATTCTCTCTCTCCATCATTCTCTCTCTCTATCATTCTCTCTCACTATCATTCTCTCTCTCTATCATTCTCTCTCTCTATCATTCTCTTTCTCTATAATTCTCTCTCTCTCTATCATTCGCTCTCTATCATTCTCTCTCTCTACCATTCTCTGTCTATCATTCTCTCTCTATCATTCTCTCTCTATATCATTTTCTCTCTCTATCGTTCTCTCTCTATCATTCCCTCTCTCTCTCATTTTCTCTCTATCATTCTCTCTCCCTATCATTTTCTCTCAATCATTCTCTCTCCATCATTCTCTCTCTATCATTGTCTCGCTATCATTCTCTCTATCATTCTCTCTCCATCATTCTCTCTCTATCATTCCCTCTCTCTATCATTCTCTCTCTCTATCATTCTCTCTCTCCATCATTTTCTATCTCTATCATTCTCTCTCTCCATCATTCTCTCTCTCTATCATTTTCTCTCTCCATCATGCTCTTTCTCCATCATTCTCTTCCTCCATCATTCTCTCTCTCTCTCTATCATTCTCTCTCACTATCATTCTCTCTGTCCATCATTCTCTCTCTCTATCATTTTCTCTCTCTATCATTTTCTCTCTATCATTCTCTCCCTATCATTCTTTCTCTCTATCAATCTCCCTCTCTATCATTTTCTCTCTCTATCATTCTCTTTCTCCATCATTCTCTCTCTTCATCATTCTCTTTCTCTATCATTCCCTCTCTCTCTCTCTTTCTCTCTCTCTCTCTCTCTCCATCATTCTCTCTATCTATCATTTTCTCTTTCTCTATCATTCTCTCTCTCTATCATTCTCTCTCTATCATTCTCTCTCTATCATTCTCTCTCTATCGTTCTCTCTCTATCATTCTCTCTGTATCATTCTCTCTCTCTATCATTTTCTCCATATCGTTCTCTCTCTATCATTCCCTCTCTCTATCATTCCCTCTCTCTATCATTTTCTCTCTATAATTCTCTCTCTCTATCATTTTCTCTCTATCATTCTCTCTTACTATCATTCTCTCTCTCTATCATTCTCTCGCTATCATTCTCTCTATCATTTTCTCTCTCTCTATGATTCTCTTTCTCTATCATTCTCTCTCTCTATCATTCTCTCTCTCTATCATTCTCTCTCTCTATCATTCTCTCTTTCTAGCATTCTCTCTCTATCATTCTCTCTCTCTATCATTCTCTGTCTATCATTCTCTCTCTATCATTCTCTCTCTCTATCATTTTCTCTCTCTGTCATTTTCTCTCTATCATTCTCTCTCTCTATCATTTTCTCTCTATCATTCTCTTTCTCTATCATTCTCTCTCTCTATCATTCTCTCTCTATCATTCTCTGTCTCTATCATTTTCTCTCTATCATTCTCTCTCTATCATTCTCTCTCTCTATCATTCTCTCTCTCTATCATTCTCTCCCTATCATTCTCTTTCTCCATCATTCTCTCTCCACATCATTCTCTTTCTCTATCATTCTCTCTCTCTCTCTCTCTCTCTCTCTCTATCATTTTCTCTTTCTCTATCATTCTCTCTTTCTCTATCATTCTCTCTCTCTATCATTCTCTCTCTATCATTCTCTCTCTATCATTCTCTCCCTCTATCATTCGATTTCTATCATTCTCTCTCTCTATCATTTTCTCTCTCTATCATTCTCGCTCTCTCTCTCTCTCTCTCTCTCTCTCTCTCTCTCTCTCTCTCGCTATCTCTCTCTCTCCCTATCATTTTCTCTCTCCATCATGCTCTCTCTCCATTATTCTCTATCTATCATTCTCTCTCTCTATCATTCTCTCTCTCTATCATTCTCTCTCTCTATTATTCTCTTTCTCCATCATTCTCTTTCTCTATCATTCTCTCTCTCTCTCTATCATTCTCTGTCTCTATCATTATCTCTCTCTATCATTCTCTCTCCATCATTCTCTTTCTCTATCATTCTCTCTCTCTCTCTATCATTCTCTGTCTCTATCATTCTCTCTCTCCATCATTCTCTCTCTCTATCATTCTCTCTCACTATCATTCTCTCTCTCTATCATTCTCTCTCTCTATCATTCTCTTTCTCTATAATTCTCTCTCTCTCTATCATTCGCTCTCTATCATTCTCTCTCTCTCTACCATTCTCTGTCTATCATTCTCTCTCTACCATTCTCTCTCTATCATTCTCTCTCTCTATCATTTTCTCTCTCTATCGTTCTCTCTCTATCATTCCCTGTCTCTATCATTTTCTCTCTATCATTCTCTCTCTCTATCATTTTCTCTCAATCATTCTCTCTCTCTATCATTCTCTCGCCATCATTCCCTCCATCATTCTCTCTCTCTCTATCATTCTCTTTCTCTATCATTCTCTCTCTCTATCATTCTCTCTCTCTATCATTCTCTCTCTCTATCATTCTCTCTCTCTATCATTCTCTCTCTCTAGCATTCTCTCTCTATCATTCTCTCTCTCTATCATTCTCTGTCTATCATTATCTCTCTATCATTCTCTCTCTCTATCATTTTCTCTCTTTATCATTTTCTCTCTATCATTCTCTCTCTCTATCATTTTCTCTCTATCATTCTCTCTCTCTATCATTCTCTCTTACTATCATTCTCTCTCTCCAACATTCTCTCTCTATCATTGTCTCGCTATCATTCTCTCTATCATTCTCTCTCCATCATTCTCTCTCTATCATTCCCTCTCTCTATCATTCTCTCTCTCTATCATTCTCTCTCTCCATCATTTTCTATCTCTATCATTCTCTCTCTCCATCATTCTCTCTCTCTATCATTTTCTCTCTCCATCATGCTCTTTCTCCATCATTTTCTTCCTCTATCATTCTCTCTCTCTCTCTATCATTCTCTCTCACTATCATTCTCTCTGTCCATCATTCTCTCTCTCTGTCATTTTCTCTCTCTATCATTTTCTCTCTATCATTCTCTCTCTATCATTCTCTCTCTCTATCATTCTCTCTCTCTATCATTCTCTCTCTCTCTCTCTCTCTCCCTATCATTCTCTCTATCTATCATTTTCTCTTTCTCTATCATTCTCTCTTTCTCTATCATTCTCTCTCTCTCTAACATTCTCTCTCACTATCATTCTCTCTGTCCATCATTCTATCTCTCTATAATTCTCTCTCTATCATTCTCTCTGTCCATCATTCTCTCTCTCTATCATTCTCTGTCTATCATTCTCTCTCTCTATCACTCTCTCTCTATCATTCTCCCTCTCTATCATTCCCTCTCTCTATCATTCTCTCTCTATCATTCTCTCTCTCTATCATTTTCTCTCTCTATCATTCTCTTTCTCTATCATTCTCTCTCTACATCATTCTCTTTCTCTATCATTCTCTCTCTCTCTCTCTCTCTCTCTCTCTATCATTCTCTCTCTATATCATTCTCTCTCTATCATTCTCTCTCTCTATCATTTTCTCTCTATCATTCTCTCTCTATCATTCTCTCTCTCTATCATTCTCTCTCTCTATCATTCTCTCTCTATCATTCTCTCTCTCTATCATTTTCTCTCTCTATCATTCTCTTTCTCCATCATTCTCTCTCTACATCATTCTCTTTCTCTATAATTCTCTCTCTCTCTCTCTCTCTCTATCATTTTCTCTCTCTATCATTTTCTCTTTCTCTATCATTCTCTCTTTCTCTATCATTCTCTCTCTCTATCATTCTCTCTCTATCATTCTCTCTGTCCATCGTTCTCTCTCTCTATCATTCTCCGTCTATCATTATCTCTCTCTATCATTCCCTCTCTCTATCATTCTCTCTCTCTATCATTCTCTCTCTCTATCACTCTCTCTCTATCATTCTCCCTCTCTATCATTCCCTCTCTCTATCATTCTCTCTCTATCATTCTCTCTCTCTATCATTTTCTCTCTCTATCATTCTCTTTCTCTATCATTCTCTCTCTACATCATTCTCTTTCTCTATCATTCTCTCTCTCTCTCTCTCTCTCTCTCTATCATTCTCTCTCTATATCATTCTCTCTCTATCATTCTCTCTCTCTATCATTTTCTCTCTCTATCATTTGCTCTCTATCATTCTCTCTCTATCATTCTCTCTCTCTATCATTCTCTCTCTCTATCATTTTCTCTCTCTATCATTCTCTTTCTCTATCATTCTCTCTCTACATCATTCTCTTTCTCTATCATTCTCTCTCTCTCTCTCTCTCTCTCTCTCTCTCTATCATTCTCTCTCTATATCATTCTCTCTCTATCATTCTCTCTCTCTATCATTTTCTCTCTCTATCATTTGCTCTCTATCATTCTCTCTCTATCATTCTCTCTCTCTATTATTCTCTCTCTCTATCATTCTCTCTCTATCATTCTCTCTCTCTATCATTTTCTCTCTCTATCATTCTCTTTCTCCATCATTCTCTCTCACCATCATTGTCTTTCTCTATCATTCTCTCTCTCTCTCTCTCTCTATCATTCTCTCTATCTATCACTTTCTCTTTCTCTATCATTCTCTCTTTCTCTATCATTCTCTCTCTCTATCATTCTCTTTCTATCATTCTCTCTCTCTATCATTTTCTCTCTCTATCATTCTCGCTCTCTCTCTCTCTCTCTCTCTCTCTTTCTCTATCATTCTCTCTATCTATCATTTTCTCTTTCTCTATCATTCTCTTTTTCTCTATCATTCTCTCTCTCTCTATCATTCTCTCTATATCATTCTCTCTCTCTATGATTCTCTCTCTCTATCATTCTCTCGCTCCATCATTCTCTCTTACTATCATTCTCTCTCTATCATTCTCTCTCTCTATCATTCTCTCTCTATCATTCTCTCTCTCTATCATTTTCTCTCTCTATCATTCCCTTTCTCCATCATTCTCTCTCTCCATCATTCTCTTTCTCTATCATTCTCTCTCTCTCTCTCTCTCTATCATTCTCTCCATCTATCATTTTCTCTTTCTCTATCATTCTCTCTTTCTCTATCATTCTCTCTCTCTCTATCATTCTCTCTCACTATCATTCTCTCTGTCCATCATTCTATATCTCTATAATTCTCTCTCTATCATTCTCTCTGTCCATCATTCTCTCTCTCTATCATTCTCTGTCTATCATTCTCTCTCTCTATCATTCTCTCTCTCTATCATTTTCTCTCTATCATTCTCTCTCTATCATTCTCTCTCTCTATCATTCTCTCTCTCTATCATTCTCTCTCTATCATTCTCTCTCTATCATTCTCTCTCTCTATCATTTTCTCTCTCTATCATTCTCTTTCTCCATCATTCTCTCTCTACATCATTCTCTTTCTCTATAGTTCTCTCTCTCTCTCTCTCTCTCTCTATCATTTTCTCTCTCTATCATTTTCTTTTTCTCTATCATTCTCTCTTTCTCTATCATTCTCTCTCTCTATCATTCTCTCTCTATCATTCTCTCTGTCCATCGTTCTCTCTCTCTATCATTTTCCGTCTATCATTATCTCTCTCTATCATTCCCTCTCTCTATCATTCTCTCTTTCTATCATTTTCTCTCTCTATCATTTTCTCTCTCTATCATTCTCTCTCTATCATTCTCTCTCTCTATCATTCTCTCTCTCTATCATTCTCTCTCTATCATTCTCTCTCTCTATCATTTTCTCTCTCTATCATTCTCTTTCTCCATCATTCTCTCTCTACATCATTCTCTTTCTCTATCATTCTCTCTCTCTCTCTCTCTTTCTCCATCATTCTCTCACCATCATTGTCTTTCTCTATCATTCTCTCTCTCTCTCTCTCTCTATCATTCTCTCTATCTATCATTTTCTCTTTCTCTATCATTTTCTCTCTCTATCATTCTCGCTCTCTCTCTCGCTCTCTCTCTCTCTCTCTCTCTCTCTCTCTCTCTCTCTCTATCATTCTCTCTCCCTATCATTTTCTCTCTCCATCATGCTCTCTCTCCATTATTCTCTATCTATCATTCTCTCTCTCTATCATTCTCTCTCTCTTTTATTCTCTTTCTCCATCATTCTCTTTCCCTATCATTCTCTCTCTCTCTCTATCATTCTCTGTCTCTATCATTATCTCTCTCTATCATTCTCTCTCCATCATTCTCTTTCTCTATCATTCTCTCTCTCTCTCTATCATTCTCTGTCTCTATCATTCTCTCTCTCCATCATTCTCTCTCTCTATCATTCTCTCTCACTATCATTCTCTCTCTCTATCATTCTCTCTCTCTATCATTCTCTTTCTCTATAATTCTCTCTCTCTCTATCATTCGCTCTCTATCATTCTCTCTCTCTACCATTCTCTGTCTATCATTCTCTCTCTATCATTCTCTCTCTATATCATTTTCTCTCTCTATCGTTCTCTCTCTATCATTCCCTCTCTCTATCATTTTCTCTCTATCATTCTCTCTCCCTATCATTTTCTCTCAATCATTCTCTCTCCATCATTCTCTCTCTATCATTGTCTCGCTATCATTCTCTCTATCATTCTCTCTCCATCATTCTCTCTCTATCATTCCCTCTCTCTATCATTCTCTCTCTCTATCATTCTCTCTCTCCATCATTTTCTATCTCTATCATTCTCTCTCTCCATCATTCTCTCTCTCTATCATTTTCTCTCTCCATCATGCTCTTTCTCCATCATTCTCTTCCTCCATCATTCTCTCTCTCTCTCTATCATTCTCTCTCACTATCATTCTCTCTGTCCATCATTCTCTCTCTCTATCATTTTCTCTCTCTATCATTTTCTCTCTATCATTCTCTCCCTATCATTCTTTCTCTCTATCAATCTCCCTCTCTATCATTTTCTCTCTCTATCATTCTCTTTCTCCATCATTCTCTCTCTTCATCATTCTCTTTCTCTATCATTCCCTCTCTCTCTCTCTTTCTCTCTCTCTCTCTCTCTCCATCATTCTCTCTATCTATCATTTTCTCTTTCTCTATCATTCTCTCTCTCTATCATTCTCTCTCTATCATTCTCTCTCTATCATTCTCTCTCTATCGTTCTCTCTCTATCATTCTCTCTGTATCATTCTCTCTCTCTATCATTTTCTCCATATCGTTCTCTCTCTATCATTCCCTCTCTCTATCATTCCCTCTCTCTATCATTTTCTCTCTATAATTCTCTCTCTCTATCATTTTCTCTCTATCATTCTCTCTTACTATCATTCTCTCTCTCTATCATTCTCTCGCTATCATTCTCTCTATCATTCTCTCTCTCTCTATGATTCTCTTTCTCTATCATTCTCTCTCTCTATCATTCTCTCTCTCTATCATTCTCTCTCTCTATCATTCTCTCTTTCTAGCATTCTCTCTCTATCATTCTCTCTCTCTATCATTCTCTGTCTATCATTCTCTCTCTATCATTCTCTCTCTCTATCATTTTCTCTCTCTGTCATTTTCTCTCTATCATTCTCTCTCTCTATCATTTTCTCTCTATCATTCTCTTTCTCTATCATTCTCTCTCTCTATCATTCTCTCTCTATCATTCTCTGTCTCTATCATTTTCTCTCTATCATTCTCTCTCTATCATTCTCTCTCTCTATCATTCTCTCTCTCTATCATTCTCTCCCTATCATTCTCTTTCTCCATCATTCTCTCTCCACATCATTCTCTTTCTCTATCATTCTCTCTCTCTCTCTCTCTCTCTCTCTCTATCATTTTCTCTTGCTCTATCATTCTCTCTATCTCTATCATTCTCTCTCTCTATCATTCTCTCTCTATCATTCTCTCTCTATCATTCTCTCCCTCTATCATTCGATTTCTATCATTCTCTCTCTCTATCATTTTCTCTCTCTATCATTCTCGCTCTCTCTCTCTCTCTCTCTCTCTCTCTCTCTCTCTCTCTCTCGCTATCATTCTCTCTCCCTATCATTTTCTCTCTCCATTATTCTCTATCTATCATTCTCTCTCTCTATCATTCTCTCTCTCTATCATTCTCTCTCTCTATTATTCTCTTTCTCCATCATTCTCTTTCTCTATCATTCTCTCTCTCTCTCTATCATTCTCTGTCTCTATCATTATCTCTCTCTATCATTCTCTCTCCATCATTCTCTTTCTCTATCATTCTCTCTCTCTCTCTATCATTCTCTGTCTCTATCATTCTCTCTCTCCATCATTCTCTCTCTCTATCATTCTCTCTCACTATCATTCTCTCTCTCTATCATTCTCTCTCTCTATCATTCTCTTTCTCTATAATTCTCTCTCTCTCTATCATTCGCTCTCTATCATTCTCTCTCTCTACCATTCTCTGTCTATCATTCTCTCTCTATCATTCTCTCTCTATCATTCTCTCTCTCTATCATTTTCTCTCTCTATCGTTCTCTCTCTATCATTCCCTGTCTCTATCATTTTCTCTCTATCATTCTCTCTCTCTATCATTTTCTCTCAATCATTCTCTCTCTCTATCATTCTCTCGCCATCATTCCCTCTATCATTCTCTCTCTCTCTATCATTCTCTTTCTCTATCATTCTCTCTCTCTATCATTCTCTCTCTCTATCATTCTCTCTCTCTAGCATTCTCTCTCTATCATTCTCTCTCTCTATCATTCTCTGTC
The DNA here is from genome assembly GCA_963669185.1 of Dyspetes luteomarginatus. Lineage (NCBI taxonomy): Eukaryota > Metazoa > Arthropoda > Insecta > Hymenoptera > Ichneumonidae > Dyspetes > Dyspetes luteomarginatus. The sequence goes on from OY769905.1 coordinate 13,471,648, forward strand.
TATCATTATCTCTCTATCATTCTCTCTCTCTATCATTTTCTCTCTTTATCATTTTCTCTCTATCATTCTCTCTCTCTATCATTTTCTCTCTCTATCATTCTCGCTCTCTCTCTCTCTCTCTCTCTCTCTCTCTCTCTCTCTCTCGCTATCATTCTCTCTCCCTATCATTTTCTCTCTCCATCATGCTCTCTCTCCATTATTCTCTATCTATCATTCTCTGTCTCTATCATTCTCTCTCTCTATCATTCTCTCTCTCTATTATTCTCTTTCTCCATCATTCTCTTTCTCTATCATTCTCTCTCTCTCTCTATCATTCTCTGTCTCTATCATTATCTCTCTCTATCATTCTCTCTCCATCATTCTCTTTCTCTATCATTCTCTCTCTCTCTCTCTATCATTCTCTGTCTCTATCATTCTCTCTCTCCATCATTCTCTCTCTCTATCATTCTCTCTCACTATCATTCTCTCTCTCTATCATTCTCTCTCTCTATCATTCTCTTTCTCTATAATTCTCTCTCTCTCCATCATTCGCTCTCTATCATTCTCTCTCTCTACCATTCTCTGTCTATCATTCTCTCTCTATCATTCTCTCTCTATCATTCTCTCTCTATCATTCTCTCTCTCTATCATTTTCTCTCTCTATCGTTCTCTCTCTATCATTCCCTGTCTCTATCATTTTCTCTCTATCATTCTCTCTCTCTATCATTTTCTCTCAATCATTCTCTCTCTCTATCATTCTCTCGCCATCATTCCCTCTATCATTCTCTCTCTCTCTATCATTCTCTTTCTCTATCATTCTCTCTCTCTATCATTCTCTCTCTCTATCATTCTCTCTCTCTATCATTCTCTCTCTCTAGCATTCTCTCTCTATCATTCTCTCTCTCTATCATTCTCTGTCTATCATTATCTCTCTATCATTCTCTCTCTCTATCATTTTCTCTCTTTATCATTTTCTCTCTATCATTCTCTCTCTCTATCATTTTCTCTCTATCATTCTCTCTCCCTATCATTCTCTCTTACTATCATTCTCTCTCTCCATCATTCTCTCTCTATCATTGTCTCGCTATCATTCTCTCTATCATTCTCTCTCCATCATTCTCTCTCTATCATTCCCTCTCTCTATCATTCTCTCTCTCTATCATTCTCTGTCTCCATCATTTTCTATCTCTATCATTCTCTCTCTCCATCATTCTCTCTCTCTATCATTTTCTCTCTCCATCATGCTCTTTCTCCATCATTCTGTTCCTCCATCATTCTCTCTCTCTCTCTATCATTCTCTCTCACTATCATTCTCTCTGTCCATCATTCTCTCTCTCTATCATTTTCTCTCTCTATCATTTTCTCTCTATCATTCTCTCCCTATCATTCTTTCTCTCTATCAATCTCCCTCTCTATCATTTTCTCTCTCTATCATTCTCTTTCTCCATCATTCTCTCTCTTCATCATTCTCTTTCTCTATCATTCCCTCTCTCTCTCTCTCTCTCTCTCTCTCTCTCTATCATTCTCTCTATCTATCATTTTCTCTTTCTCTATCATTCTCTCTTTCTCTATCATTCTCTCTCTCTATCATTCTCTCTCTATCATTCTCTCTCTATCATTCTCTCTCTATCATTCTCTCTCTATCATTCTCTCTCTAACATTCTCTCTCTCTATCATTTTCTCTATATCGTTCTCTCTCTATCATTCCCTCTGTCCATCGTTCTCTCTCTCTATCATTCTCCGTCTATCATTATCTCTCTCTATCATTCCCTCTCTCTATCATTCTCTCTCTCTATCATTCTCTCTCTCTATCATTCTCTCTCTATCATTCTCTCTCTCTATCATTCTCTCTCTCTATCATTCTCTCTCTATCATTCTCTCTCTCTATCATTTTCTCTCTCTATCATTCTCTTTCTCTATCATTCTCTCTCTACATCATTCTCTTTCTCTATCATTCTCTCTCTCTCTCTCTCTCTCTCTCTCTCCCTATCATTCTCTCTCTCTATCATTCTCTCTCTATCATTCTCTCTCTCTATCATTTTCTCTCTCTATCATTTTCTCTCTATCATTCTCTCTCTATCATTCTCTCTCTCTATCATTCTCTCTCTCTATCATTCTCTCTCTCTATCATTCTCTGTCTATCATTTTCTCTCTTTATCATTTTCTCTCTATCATTCTCTCTCTCTATCATTTTCTCTCTATCATTCTCTCTCTCTATCATTCTCTCTTACTATCATTCTCTCTCTCCATCATTCTCTCTCTATCATTGTCTCGCTATCATTCTCTCTATCATTCTCTCTCCATCATTCTCTCTCTATCATTCCCTCTCTCTATCATTCTCTCTCTCTATCATTCTCTCTCTCCATCATTTTCTATCTCTATCATTCTCTCTCTCCATCATTCTCTCTCTCTATCATTTTCTCTCTCCATCATGCTCTTTCTCCATCATTCTCTTCCTCTATCATTCTCTCTCTCTCTCTATCATTCTCTCTCACTATCATTCTCTCTGTCCATCATTCTCTCTCTCTCTGTCATTTTCTCTCTCTATCATTTTCTCTCTATCATTCTCTCTCTATCATTCTCTCTCTCTATCATTCTCTCTCTCTATCATTCTCTCTCTATCATTCTCTCTCTCTATCATTTTCTCTCTCTATCATTCTCTTTCTCCATCATTCTCTCTCTACATCATTCTCTTTCTCTATCATTCTCTCTCTCTCTCTCTCTCTATCATTTTCTCTCTCTATCATTCTCTCTGTCCATCGTTCTCTCTCTCTATCATTCTCTCTCTCTATCATTCTCTCTCTATCATTCTCTCTGTCCATCGTTCTCTCTCTCTATCATTCTCCGTCTATCATTATCTCTCTCTATCATTCCCTCTCTCTATCATTCTCTCTCTCTATCATTCTCTCTCTCTATCATTTTCTCTCTCTATCATTCTCTCTCTACATCATTCTCTTTCTCTATCATTCTCTCTCTCTCTCTCTCTCTCTCTCTCTCTCCCTATCATTCTCTCTCTCTATCATTCTCTCTCTATCATTCTCTCTCTCTATCATTTTCTCTCTCTATCATTTTCTCTCTATCATTCTCTCTCTATCATTCTCTCTCCATCATTCTCTTCCTCTATCATTCTCTCTCTCTCTCTCTCTCTATCATTTTCTCTCTCTATCATTCTCTCTGTCCATCGTTCTCTCTCTCTATCATTCTCTCTCTCTATCATTCTCTCTCTATCATTCTCTCTGTCCATCGTTCTCTCTCTCTATCATTCTCCGTCTATCATTATCTCTCTCTATCATTCCCTCTCTCTATCATTCTCTCTCTCTATCATTCTCTCTCTCTATCATTTTCTCTCTCTATCATTCTCTCTCTACATCATTCTCTTTCTCTATCATTCTCTCTCTCTCTCTCTCTCTCTCTCTCTCCCTATCATTCTCTCTCTCTATCATTCTCTCTCTATCATTCTCTCTCTCTATCATTTTCTCTCTCTATCATTTTCTCTCTATCATTCTCTCTCTATCATTCTCTCTCTCTATCATTCTCTCTCTCTATCATTCTCTCTCTATCATTCTCTCTCTCTCTCTATCATTCTCTGTCTCTATCATTATCTCTCTCTATCATTCTCTCTCCATCATTCTCTTCCTCTATCATTCTCTCTCTCTCTCTATCATTCTCTCTCACTATCATTCTCTCTGTCCATCATTCTCTCTCTCTGTCATTTTCTCTCTCTATCATTTTCTCTCTATCATTCTCTCTCTATCATTCTCTCTCTCTATCATTCTCTCTCTCTATCATTCTCTCTCTATCATTCTCTCTCTCTATCATTTTCTCTCTCTATCATTCCCTTTCTCCATCATTCTCTCTCTCCATCATTCTCTTTCTCTATCATTCTCTCTCTCTCTCTCTCTCTCCCTATCATTCTCTCTATCTATCATTTTCTCTTTCTCTATCATTCTCTCTTTCTCTATCATTCTCTCTCTCTCTATCATTCTCTCTCACTATCATTCTCTCTGTCCATCATTCTATCTCTCTATAATTCTCTCTCTATCATTCTCTCTGTCCATCATTCTCTCTCTCTATCATTCTCTGTCTATCATTCTCTCTCTCTATCATTCTCTCTCTCTATCATTTTCTCTCTATCATTCTCTCTCTATCATTCTCTCTCTCTATCATTCTCTCTCTCTATCATTCTCTCTCTATCATTCTCTCTCTCTATCATTTTCTCTCTCTATCATTCTCTTTCTCCATCATTCTCTCTCTACATCATTCTCTTTCTCTATAATTCTCTCTCTCTCTCTCTCTCTATCATTTTCTCTCTCTATCATTTTCTCTTTCTCTATCATTCTCTCTTTCTCTATCATTCTCTCTCTCTATCATTCTCTCTCTATCATTCTCTCTGTCCATCGTTCTCTCTCTCTATTATTCTCCGTCTATCATTATCTCTCTCTATCATTCCCTCTCTCTATCATTCTCTCTCTCTATCATTCTCTCTCTCTATCATTCTCTCTCTATATCATTTTCTCTCTCTATCGTTCTCTCTCTATCATTCCCTCTCTCTATCATTTTCTCTCAATCATTCTCTCTCCATCATTCTCTCTCTATCATTGTCTCGCTATCATTCTCTCTATCATTCTCTCTCCATCATTCTCTCTCTATCATTCCCTCTCTCTATCATTCTCTCTCTCTATCATTCTCTCTCTCCATCATTTTCTATCTCTATCATTCTCTCTCTCCATCATTCTCTCTCTCTATCATTTTCTCTCTCCATCATTCTCTCTCTCTATCATTTTCTCTCTCCATCATGCTCTTTCTCCATCATTCTGTTCCTCCATCATTCTCTCTCTCTCTCTATCATTCTCTCTCACTATCATTCTCTCTGTCCATCATTCTCTCTCTCTATCATTTTCTCTCTCTATCATTTTCTCTCTATCATTCTCTCCCTATCATTCTTTCTCTCTATCAATCTCCCACTCTATCATTTTCTCTCTCTATCATTCTCTTTCTCCATCATTCTCTCTCTTCATCATTCTCTTTCTCTATCATTCCCTCTCTCTCTCTCTCTCTCTCTCTCTCTCTCTATCATTCTCTCTATCTATCATTTTCTCTTTCTCTATCATTCTCTCTTTCTCTATCATTCTCTCTCTCTATCATTCTCTCTCTATCATTCTCTCTCTATCATTCTCTCTCTATCATTCTCTCTCTATCATTCTCTCTCTAACATTCTCTCTCTCTATCATTTTCTCTATATCGTTCTCTCTCTATCATTCCCTCTGTCCATCGTTCTCTCTCTCTATCATTCTCCGTCTATCATTATCTCTCTCTATCATTCCCTCTCTCTATCATTCTCTCTCTCTATCATTCTCTCTCTCTATCATTCTCTCTCTATCATTCTCTCTCTCTATCATTCTCTCTCTCTATCATTCTCTCTCTATCATTCTCTCTCTCTATCATTTTCTCTCTCTATCATTCTCTTTCTCTATCATTCTCTCTCTACATCATTCTCTTTCTCTATCATTCTCTCTCTCTCTCTCTCTCTCTCTCTCTCCCTATCATTCTCTCTCTCTATCATTCTCTCTCTATCATTCTCTCTCTCTATCATTTTCTCTCTCTATCATTTTCTCTCTATCATTCTCTCTCTATCATTCTCTCTCTCTATCATTCTCTCTCTCTATCATTCTCTCTCTATCATTCTCTCTCTCTCTCTATCATTCTCTGTCTCTATCATTATCTCTCTCTATCATTCTCTCTCCATCATTCTCTTCCTCTATCATTCTCTCTCTCTCTCTATCATTCTCTCTCACTATCATTCTCTCTGTCCATCATTCTCTCTCTCTGTCATTTTCTCTCTCTATCATTTTCTCTCTATCATTCTCTCTCTATCATTCTCTCTCTCTATCATTCTCTCTCTCTATCATTCTCTCTCTATCATTCTCTCTCTCTATCATTTTCTCTCTCTATCATTCCCTTTCTCCATCATTCTCTCTCTCCATCATTCTCTTTCTCTATCATTCTCTCTCTCTCTCTCTCTCTCCCTATCATTCTCTCTATCTATCATTTTCTCTTTCTCTACCATTCTCTCTTTCTCTATCATTCTCTCTCTCTCTATCATTCTCTCTCACTATCATTCTCTCTGTCCATCATTCTATCTCTCTATAATTCTCTCTCTATCATTCTCTCTGTCCATCATTCTCTCTCTCTATCATTCTCTGTCTATCATTCTCTCTCTCTATCATTCTCTCTCTCTATCATTTTCTCTCTATCATTCTCTCTCTATCATTCTCTCTCTCTATCATTCTCTCTCTCTATCATTCTCTCTCTATCATTCTCTCTCTCTATCATTTTCTCTCTCTATCATTCTCTTTCTCCATCATTCTCTCTCTACATCATTCTCTTTCTCTATAATTCTCTCTCTCTCTCTCTCTCTATCATTTTCTCTCTCTATCATTTTCTCTTTCTCTATCATTCTCTCTTTCTCTATCATTCTCTCTCTCTATCATTCTCTCTCTATCATTCTCTCTGTCCATCGTTCTCTCTCTCTATTATTCTCCGTCTATCATTATCTCTCTCTATCATTCCCTCTCTCTATCATTCTCTCTCTCTATCATTCTCTCTCTCTATCATTCTCTCTCTATATCATTTTCTCTCTCTATCGTTCTCTCTCTATCATTCCCTCTCTCTATCATTTTCTCTCTATCATTCTCTCTCCCTATCATTTTCTCTCAATCATTCTCTCTCCATCATTCTCTCTCTATCATTGTCTCGCTATCATTCTCTCTATCATTCTCTCTCCATCATTCTCTCTCTATCATTCCCTATCTCTATCATTCTCTCTCTCTATCATTCTCTCTCTCCATCATTTTCTATCTCTATCATTCTCTCTCTCCATCATTCTCTCTCTCTATCATTTTCTCTCTCCATCATGCTCTTTCTCCATCATTCTGTTCCTCCATCATTCTCTCTCTCTCTCTATCATTCTCTCTCACTATCATTCTCTCTGTCCATCATTCTCTCTCTCTATCATTTTCTCTCTCTATCATTTTCTCTCTATCATTCTCTCCCTATCATTCTTTCTCTCTATCAATCTCCCTCTCTATCATTTTCTCTCTCTATCATTCTCTTTCTCCATCATTCTCTCTCTTCATCATTCTCTTTCTCTATCATTCCCTCTCTCTCTCTCTCTCTCTCTCTCTCTCTCTCTATCATTCTCTCTATCTATCATTTTCTCTTTCTCTATCATTCTCTCTTTCTCTATCATTCTCTCTCTCTATCATTCTCTCTCTATCATTCTCTCTCTATCATTCTCTCTCTATCATTCTCTCTCTCTATCATTTTCTCTATATCGTTCTCTCTCTATCATTCCCTCTCTCTATCATTTTCTCTCTATAATTCTCTCTCTCTATCATTTTCTCTCTATCATTCTCTCTCTCTATCATTCTCTCTTACTATCATTCTCTCTCTCTATCATTCTCTCGCTATCATTCTCTCTATCATTCTCTCTCTCTCTATCATTCTCTTTCTCTATCATTCTCTCTCTCTATCATTCTCTCTCTCTATCATTCTCTCTCTCTATCATTCTCTCTCTCTAGCATTCTCTCTCTATCATTCTCTCTCTCTATCATTCTCTGTCTATCATTCTCTCTCTATCATTCTCTCTCTCTATCATTCTCTCTCTCTGTCATTTTCTCTCTATCATTCTCTCTCTCTATCATTTTCTCTCTATCATTCTCTTTCTCTATCATTCTCTCTCTCTATCATTCTCTCTCTATCATTCTCTGTCTCTATCATTTTCTCTCTATCATTCTCTCTCTATCATTCTCTCTCTCTATCATTCTCTCTCTCTATCATTCTCTCCCTATCATTCTCTCTCTCTATCATTTTCTCTGTCTATCATTCTCTTTCTCCATCATTCTCTCTCCACATCATTCTCTCTCTCTATCATTCTCTCTCTCTCTCTCTCTCTCTCTCTCTCTCTCTCTCTCTATCATTTTCTCTTTCTCTATCATTCTCTCTTTCTCTATCATTCTCTCTCTCTATCATTCTCTCTCTATCATTCTCTCTCTATCATTCTCTCGCTCTATCATTCTCTCCGTCTATCATTCTCTCCCTCTATCATTCGATTTCTATCATTCTCTCTCTCTATCATTTTCTCTCTCTATCATTCTCGCTCTCTCTCTCTCTCTCTCTCTCTCTCTCTCTCTCTCTCTCTCTCTCTCTCTCGCTATCATTCTCTCTCCCTATCATTTTCTCTCTCCATCATGCTCTCTCTCCATTATTCTCTATCTATCATTCTCTCTCTCTATCATTCTCTCTCTCTATCATTCTCTCTCTCTATTATTCTCTTTCTCCATCATTCTCTTTCTCTATCATTCTCTCTCTCTCTCTATCATTCTCTGTCTCTATCATTATCTCTCTCTATCATTCTCTCTCCATCATTCTCTTTCTCTATCATTCTCTCTCTCTCTCTATCATTCTCTGTCTCTATCATTCTCTCTCTCCATCATTCTCTCTCTCTATCATTCTCTCTCACTATCATTCTCTCTCTCTATCATTCTCTCTCTCTATCATTCTCTTTCTCTATAATTCTCTCTCTCTCTATCATTCGCTCTCTATCATTCTCTCTCTCTACCATTCTCTGTCTATCATTCTCTCTCTATCATTCTCTCTCTATCATTCTCTCTCTCTATCATTTTCTCTCTCTATCGTTCTCTCTCTATCATTCCCTGTCTCTATCATTTTCTCTCTATCATTCTCTCTCTCTATCATTTTCTCTCAATCATTCTCTCTCTCTATCATTCTCTCGCCATCATTCCCTCTATCATTCTCTCTGTCTCTATCATTCTCTTTCTCTATCATTCTCTCTCTCTATCATTCTCTCTCTCTATCATTCTCTCTCTCTATCATTCTCTCTCTCTAGCATTCTCTCTCTATCATTCTCTCTCTCTATCATTCTCTGTCTATCATTATCTCTCTATCATTCTCTCTCTCTATCATTTTCTCTCTTTATCATTTTCTCTCTATCATGCTCTCTCTCTATCATTTTCTCTCTATCATTCTCTCTCTCTATCATTCTCTCTTACTATCATTCTCTCTCTCCATCATTCTCTCTCTATCATTGTCTCGCTATCATTCTCTCTATCATTCTCTCTCCATCATTCTCTCTCTATCATTCCCTCTCTCTATCATTCTCTCTCTCTATCATTCTCTCTCTCCATCATTTTCTATCTCTATCATTCTCTCTCTCCATCATTCTTTCTCTCTATCATTTTCTCTCTCCATCATGCTCTTTCTCCATCATTTTCTTCCTCTATCATTCTCTCTCTCTCTCTATATCATTCTCTCTCACTATCATTCTCTCTGTCCATCATTCTCTCTCTCTGTCATTTTCTCTCTCTATCATTTTCTCTCTATCATTCTCTCTCTATCATTCTCTCTCTCTATCATTCTCTCTCTCTATCATTCTCTCTCTATCATTCTCTCTCTCTATCATTTTCTCTCTCTATCATTCCCTTTCTCCATCATTCTCTCTCTCCATCATTCTCTTTCTCTATCATTCTCTCTCTCTCTCTCTCTCTCCCTATCATTCTCTCTATCTATTATTTTCTCTTTCTTTATCATTCTCTCTTTCTCTATCATTCTCTCTCTCTCTATCATTCTCTCTCACTATCATTCTCTCTGTCCATCATTCTATCTCTCTATAATTCTCTCTCTATCATTCTCTCTGTCCATCATTCTCTCTCTCTATCATTCTCTGTCTATCATTCTCTCTCTCTATCATTTTCTCTCTATCATTCTCTCTCTATCATTCTCTCTCTCTATCATTCTCTCTCTCTATCATTCTCTCTCTATCATTCTCTCTCTCTATCATTTTCTCTCTCTATCATTCTCTTTCTCCATCATTCTCTCTCTACATCATTCTCTTTCTCTATAATTCTCTCTCTCTCTCTCTCTCTCTATCATTTTCTCTCTCTATCATTTTCTCTTTCTCTATCATTCTCTCTTTCTCTATCATTCTCTCTCTCTATCATTCTCTCTCTATCATTCTCTCTGTCCATCGTTCTCTCTCTCTATTATTCTCCGTCTATCATTATCTCTCTCTATCATTCCCTCTCTCTATCATTCTCTCTCTCTATCATTCTCTCTCTCTATCATTCTCTCTCTATATCATTTTCTCTCTCTATCGTTCTCTCTCTATCATTCCCTCTCTCTATCATTTTCTCTCTATCATTCTCTCTCCCTATCATTTTCTCTCAATCATTCTCTCTCCATCATTCTCTCTCTATCATTGTCTCGCTATCATTCTCTCTATCATTCTCTCTCCATCATTCTCTATCTATCATTCCCTCTCTCTATCATTCTCTCTCTCTATCATTCTCTCTCTCCATCATTTTCTATCTCTATCATTCTCTCTCTCCATCATTCTCTCTCTCTATCATTTTCTCTCTCCATCATGCTCTTTCTCCATCATTCTGTTCCTCCATCATTCTCTCTCTCTCTCTATCATTCTCTCTCACTATCATTCTCTCTGTCCATCATTCTCTCTCTCTATCATTTTCTCTCTCTATCATTTTCTCTCTATCATTCTCTCCCTATCATTCTTTCTCTCTATCAATCTCCCTCTCTATCATTTTCTCTCTCTATCATTCTCTCTCTCTATCATTTTCTCTCTATCATTCTCTCTCTATCATTCTCTCTCTCTATCATTCTCTCTCTCTATCATTCTCTCTCTATCATTCTCTCTCTCTATCATTTTCTCTCTCTATCATTCTCTTTCTCCATCATTCTCTCTCTACATCATTCTCTTTCTCTATAATTCTCTCTCTCTCTCTCTCTCTATCATTTTCTCTCTCTATCATTTTCTCTTTCTCTATCATTCTCTCTTTCTCTATCATTCTCTCTCTCTATCATTCTCTCTCTATCATTCTCTCTGTCCATCGTTCTCTCTCTCTATTATTCTCCGTCTATCATTATCTCTCTCTATCATTCCCTCTCTCTATCATTCTCTCTCTCTATCATTCTCTCTCTCTATCATTCTCTCTCTATATCATTTTCTCTCTCTATCGTTCTCTCTCTATCATTCCCTCTCTCTATCATTTTCTCTCTATCATTCTCTCTCCCTATCATTTTCTCTCAATCATTCTCTCTCCATCATTCTCTCTCTATCATTGTCTCGCTATCATTCTCTCTATCATTCTCTCTCCATCATTCTCTCTCTATCATTCCCTATCTCTATCATTCTCTCTCTCTATCATTCTCTCTCTCCATCATTTTCTATCTCTATCATTCTCTCTCTCCATCATTCTCTCTCTCTATCATTTTCTCTCTCCATCATGCTCTTTCTCCATCATTCTGTTCCTCCATCATTCTCTCTCTCTCTCTATCATTCTCTCTCACTATCATTCTCTCTGTCCATCATTCTCTCTCTCTATCATTTTCTCTCTCTATCATTTTCTCTCTATCATTCTCTCCCTATCATTCTTTCTCTCTATCAATCTCCCTCTCTATCATTTTCTCTCTCTATCATTCTCTTTCTCCATCATTCTCTCTCTTCATCATTCTCTTTCTCTATCATTCCCTCTCTCTCTCTCTCTCTCTCTCTCTCTCTCTATCATTCTCTCTATCTATCATTTTCTCTTTCGCTATCATTCTCTCTTTCTCTATCATTCTCTCTCTCTATCATTCTCTCTCTATCATTCTCTCTCTATCATTCTCTCTCTCTATCATTTTCTCTATATCGTTCTCTCTCTATCATTCCCTCTCTCTATCATTTTCTCTCTATAATTCTCTCTCTCTATCATTTTCTCTCTATCATTCTCTCTCTCTATCATTCTCTCTTACTATCATTCTCTCTCTCTATCATTCTCTCGCTATCATTCTCTCTATCATTCTCTCTCTCTCTATCATTCTCTTTCTCTATCATTCTCTCTCTCTATCATTCTCTCTCTCTATCATTCTCTCTCTCTATCATTCTCTCTCTCTAGCATTCTCTCTCTATCATTCTCTCTCTCTATCATTCTCTGTCTATCATTCTCTCTCTATCATTCTCTCTCTCTATCATTCTCTCTCTCTGTCATTTTCTCTCTATCATTCTCTCTCTCTATCATTTTCTCTCTATCATTCTCTTTCTCTATCATTCTCTCTCTCTATCATTCTCTCTCTATCATTCTCTGTCTCTATCATTTTCTCTCTATCATTCTCTCTATCATTCTCTCTCTCTATCATTCTCTCTCTCTATCATTCTCTCCCTATCATTCTCTCTCTCTATCATTTTCTCTGTCTATCATTCTCTTTCTCCATCATTCTCTCTCCACATCATTCTCTCTCTCTATCATTCTCTCTCTCTCTCTCTCTCTCTCTCTCTCTCTCTCTCTCTCTATCATTTTCTCTTTCTCTATCATTCTCTCTTTCTCTATCATTCTCTCTCTCTATCATTCTCTCTCTATCATTCTCTCTCTATCATTCTCTCGCTCTATCATTCTCTCCGTCTATCATTCTCTCCCTCTATCATTCGATTTCTATCATTCTCTCTCTCTATCATTTTCTCTCTCTATCATTCTCGCTCTCTCTCTCTCTCTCTCTCTCTCTCTCTCTCTCTCTCTCTCTCTCTCTCTCTCGCTATCATTCTCTCTCCCTATCATTTTCTCTCTCCATCATGCTCTCTCTCCATTATTCTCTATCTATCATTCTCTCTCTCTATCATTCTCTCTCTCTATCATTCTCTCTCTCTATTATTCTCTTTCTCCATCATTCTCTTTCTCTATCATTCTCCCTCTCTCTCTATCATTCTCTGTCTCTATCATTATCTCTCTCTATCATTCTCTCTCCATCATTCTCTTTCTCTATCATTCTCTCTCTCTCTCTATCATTCTCTGTCTCTATCATTCTCTCTCTCCATCATTCTCTCTCTCTATCATTCTCTCTCACTATCATTCTCTCTCTCTATCATTCTCTCTCTCTATCATTCTCTTTCTCTATAATTCTCTCTCTCTCTATCATTCGCTCTCTATCATTCTCTCTCTCTACCATTCTCTGTCTATCATTCTCTCTCGATCATTCTCTCTCTATCATTCTCTCTCTCTATCATTTTCTCTCTCTATCGTTCTCTCTCTATCATTCCCTGTCTCTATCATTTTCTCTCTCTATCATTCTCTCGCCATCATTCCCTCTATCATTCTCTCTGTCTCTATCATTCTCTTTCTCTATCATTCTCTCTCTCTATCATTCTCTCTCTCTATCATTCTCTCTCTCTATCATTCTCTCTCTCTAGCATTCTCTCTCTATCATTCTCTCTCTCTATCATTCTCTGTCTATCATTATCTCTCTATCATTCTCTCTCTCTATCATTTTCTCTCTTTATCATTTTCTCTCTATCATTCTCTCTCTCTATCATTTTCTCTCTATCATTCTCTCTCTCTATCATTCTCTCTTACTATCATTCTCTCTCTCCATCATTCTCTCTCTATCATTGTCTCGCTATCATTCTCTCTATCATTCTCTCTCCATCATTCTCTCTCTATCATTCCCTCTCTCTATCATTCTCTCTCTCTATCATTCTCTCTCTCCATCATTTTCTATCTCTATCATTCTCTCTCTCCATCATTCTTTCTCTCTATCATTTTCTCTCTCCATCATGCTCTTTCTCCATCATTTTCTTCCTCTATCATTCTCTCTCTCTCTCTCTATCATTCTCTCTCACTATCATTCTCTCTGTCCATCATTCTCTCTCTCTGTCATTTTCTCTCTCTATCATTTTCTCTCTATCATTCTCTCTCTATCATTCTCTCTCTCTATCATTCTCTCTCTCTATCATTCTCTCTCTATCATTCTCTCTCTCTATCATTTTCTCTCTCTATCATTCCCTTTCTCCATCATTCTCTCTCTCCATCATTCTCTTTCTCTATCATTCTCTCTCTCTCTCTCTCTCTCCCTATCATTCTCTCTATCTATTATTTTCTCTTTCTTTATCATTCTCTCTTTCTCTATCATTCTCTCTCTCTCTATCATTCTCTCTCTCTCTATCATTCTCTCTCACTATCATTCTCTCTGTCCATCATTCTATCTCTCTATAATTCTCTCTCTATCATTCTCTCTGTCCATCATTCTCTCTCTCTATCATTCTCTGTCTATCATTCTCTCTCTCTATCATTCTCTCTCTCTATCATTTTCTCTCTATCATTCTCTCTCTATCATTCTCTCTCTCTATCATTCTCTCTCTCTATCATTCTCTCTCTATCATTCTCTCTCTCTATCATTTTCTCTCTCTATCATTCTCTTTCTCCATCATTCTCTCTCTACATCATTCTCTTTCTCTATAATTCTCTCTCTCTCTCTCTCTCTATCATTTTCTCTCTCTATCATTTTCTCTTTCTCTATCATTCTCTCTTTCTCTATCATTCTCTCTCTCTATCATTCTCTCTCTATCATTCTCTCTGTCCATCGTTCTCTCTCTCTATTATTCTCCGTCTATCATTATCTCTCTCTATCATTCCCTCTCTCTATCATTCTCTCTCTCTATCATTCTCTCTCTCTATCATTCTCTCTCTATATCATTTTCTCTCTCTATCGTTCTCTCTCTATCATTCCCTCTCTCTATCATTTTCTCTCTATCATTCTCTCTCCCTATCATTTTCTCTCAATCATTCTCTCTCCATCATTCTCTCTCTATCATTGTCTCGCTATCATTCTCTCTATCATTCTCTCTCCATCATTCTCTCTCTATCATTCCCTCTCTCTATCATTCTCTCTCTCTATCATTCTCTCTCTCCATCATTTTCTATCTCTATCATTCTCTCTCTCCATCATTCTCTCTCTCTATCATTTTCTCTCTCCATCATGCTCTTTCTCCATCATTCTGTTCCTCCATCATTCTCTCTCTCTCTCTATCATTCTCTCTCACTATCATTCTCTCTGTCCATCATTCTCTCTCTCTATCATTTTCTCTCTCTATCATTTTCTCTCTATCATTCTCTCCCTATCATTCTTTCTCTCTATCAATCTCCCTCTCTATCATTTTCTCTCTCTATCATTCTCTTTCTCCATCATTCTCTCTCTTCATCATTCTCTTTCTCTATCATTCCCTCTCTCTCTCTCTCTCTCTCTCTCTCTCTCTATCATTCTCTCTATCTATCATTTTCTCTTTCTCTATCATTCTCTCTTTCTCTATCATTCTCTCTCTCTATCATTCTCTCTCTATCATTCTCTCTCTATCATTCTCTCTCTATCATTCTCTCTCTATCATTCTCTCTCTAACATTCTCTCTCTCTATCATTTTCTCTATATCGTTCTCTCTCTATCATTCCCTCTGTCCATCGTTCTCTCTCTCTATCATTCTCCGTCTATCATTATCTCTCTCTATCATTCCCTCTCTCTATCATTCTCTCTCTCTATCATTCTCTCTCTCTATCATTCTCTCTCTATCATTCTCTCTCTCTATCATTCTCTCTCTCTATCATTCTCTCTCTATCATTCTCTCTCTCTATCATTTTCTCTCTCTATCATTCTCTTTCTCTATCATTCTCTCTCTACATCATTCTCTTTCTCTATCATTCTCTCTCTCTCTCTCTCTCTCTCTCTCTCCCTATCATTCTCTCTCTCTATCATTCTCTCTCTATCATTCTCTCTCTCTATCATTTTCTCTCTCTATCATTTTCTCTCTATCATTCTCTCTCTATCATTCTCTCTCTCTATCATTCTCTCTCTCTATCATTCTCTCTCTATCATTCTCTCTCTCTCTCTATCATTATCTCTCTCTATCATTCTCTCTCCATCATTCTCTTCCTCTATCATTCTCTCTCTCTCTCTATCATTCTCTCTCACTATCATTCTCTCTGTCCATCATTCTCTCTCTCTGTCATTTTCTCTCTCTATCATTTTCTCTCTATCATTCTCTCTCTATCATTCCCTCTCTCTATCATTCTCTCTCTCTATCATTCTCTCTCTATCATTCTCTCTCTCTATCATTTTCTCTCTCTATCATTCCCTTTCTCCATCATTCTCTCTCTCCATCATTCTCTTTCTCTATCATTCTGTCTCTCTCTCTCTCTCTCCCTATCATTCTCTCTATCTATCATTTTCTCTTTCTCTATCATTCTCTCTTTCTCTATCATTCTCTCTCTCTCTATCATTCTCTCTCACTATCATTCTCTCTGTCCATCATTCTATCTCTCTATAATTCTCTCTCTATCATTCTCTCTGTCCATCATTCTCTCTCTCTATCATTCTCTGTCTATCATTCTCTCTCTCTATCATTCTCTCTCTCTATCATTTTCTCTCTATCATTCTCTCTCTATCATTCTCTCTCTCTATCATTCTCTCTCTCTATCATTCTCTCTCTATCATTCTCTCTCTCTATCATTTTCTCTCTCTATCATTCTCTTTCTCCATCATTCTCTCTCTACATCATTCTCTTTCTCTATAATTCTCTCTCTCTCTCTCTCTCTATCATTTTCTCTCTCTATCATTTTCTCTTTCTCTATCATTCTCTCTTTCTCTATCATTCTCTCTCTCTATCATTCTCTCTCTATCATTCTCTCTGTCCATCGTTCTCTCTCTCTATTATTCTCCGTCTATCATTATCTCTCTCTATCATTCCCTCTCTCTATCATTCTCTCTCTCTATCATTCTCTCTCTCTATCATTCTCTCTCTATATCATTTTCTCTCTCTATCGTTCTCTCTCTATCATTCCCTCTCTCTATCATTTTCTCTCTATCATTCTCTCTCCCTATCATTTTCTCTCAATCATTCTCTCTCCATCATTCTCTCTCTATCATTGTCTCGCTATCATTCTCTCTATCATTCTCTCTCCATCATTCTCTCTCTATCATTCCCTATCTCTATCATTCTCTCTCTCTATCATTCTCTCTCTCCATCATTTTCTATCTCTATCATTCTCTCTCTCCATCATTCTCTCTCTCTATCATTTTCTCTCTCCATCATGCTCTTTCTCCATCATTCTGTTCCTCCATCATTCTCTCTCTCTCTCTATCATTCTCTCTCACTATCATTCTCTCTGTCCATCATTCTCTCTCTCTATCATTTTCTCTCTCTATCATTTTCTCTCTATCATTCTCTCCCTATCATTCTTTCTCTCTATCAATCTCCCTCTCTATCATTTTCTCTCTCTATCATTCTCTTTCTCCATCATTCTCTCTCTTCATCATTCTCTTTCTCTATCATTCCCTCTCTCTCTCTCTCTCTCTCTCTCTCTCTCTCTCTATCATTCTCTCTATCTATCATTTTCTCTTTCTCTATCATTCTCTCTTTCTCTATCATTCTCTCTCTCTATCATTCTCTCTCTATCATTCTCTCTCTATCATTCTCTCTCTATCATTCTCTCTCTCTATCATTTTCTCTATATCGTTCTCTCTCTATCATTCCCTCTCTCTATCATTTTCTCTCTATAATTCTCTCTCTCTATCATTTTCTCTCTATCATTCTCTCTCTCTATCATTCTCTCTTACTATCATTCTCTCTCTCTATCATTCTCTCGCTATCATTCTCTCTATCATTCTCTCTCTCTCTATCATTCTCTTTCTCTATCATTCTCTCTCTCTATCATTCTCTCTCTCTATCATTCTCTCTCTCTATCATTCTCTCTCTCTAGCATTCTCTCTCTATCATTCTCTCTCTCTATCATTCTCTGTCTATCATTCTCTCTCTATCATTCTCTCTCTCTATCATTCTCTCTCTCTGTCATTTTCTCTCTATCATTCTCTCTCTCTATCATTTTCTCTCTATCATTCTCTTTCTCTATCATTCTCTCTCTCTATCATTCTCTCTCTATCATTCTCTGTCTCTATCATTTTCTCTCTATCATTCTCTCTCTATCATTCTCTCTCTCTATCATTCTCTCTCTCTATCATTCTCTCCCTATCATTCTCTCTCTCTATCATTTTCTCTGTCTATCATTCTCTTTCTCCATCATTCTCTCTCCACATCATTCTCTCTCTCTATCATTCTCTCTCTCTCTCTCTCTCTCTATCATTTTCTCTTTCTCTATCATTCTCTCTTTCTCTATCATTCTCTCTCTCTATCATTCTCTCTCTATCATTCTCTCTCTATCATTCTCTCTCTATCATTCTCTCGCTCTATCATTCTCTCCGTCTATCATTCTCTCCCTCTATCATTCGATTTCTATCATTCTCTCTCTCTATCATTTTCTCTCTCTATCATTCTCGCTCTCTCTCTCTCTCTCTCTCTCTCTCTCTCTCTCTCTCTCTCTCTCTCTCTCTCTCGCTATCATTCTCTCTCCCTATCATTTTCTCTCTCCATCATGCTCTCTCTCCATTATTCTCTATCTATCATTCTCTCTCTCTATCATTCTCTCTCTCTATCATTCTCTCTCTCTATTATTCTCTTTCTCCATCATTCTCTTTCTCTATCATTCTCTCTCTCTCTCTATCATTCTCTGTCTCTATCATTATCTCTCTCTATCATTCTCTCTCCATCATTCTCTTTCTCTATCATTCTCTCTCTCTCTCTATCATTCTCTGTCTCTATCATTCTCTCTCTCCATCATTCTCTCTCTCTATCATTCTCTCTCACTATCATTCTCTCTCTCTATCATTCTCTCTCTCTATCATTCTCTTTCTCTATAATTCTCTCTCTCTCTATCATTCGCTCTCTATCATTCTCTCTCTCTACCATTCTCTGTCTATCATTCTCTCTCTATCATTCTCTCTCTATCATTCTCTCTCTCTATCATTTTCTCTCTCTATCGTTCTCTCTCTATCATTCCCTGTCTCTATCATTTTCTCTCTATCATTCTCTCTCTCTATCATTTTCTCTCAATCATTCTCTCTCTCTATCATTCTCTCGCCATCATTCCCTCTATCATTCTCTCTGTCTCTATCATTCTCTTTCTCTATCATTCTCTCTCTCTATCATTCTCTCTCTCTATCATTCTCTCTCTCTATCATTCTCTCTCTCTAGCATTCTCTCTCTATCATTCTCTCTCTCTATCATTCTCTGTCTATCATTATCTCTCTATCATTCTCTCTCTCTATCATTTTCTCTCTTTATCATTTTCTCTCTATCATTCTCTCTCTCTATCATTTTCTCTCTATCATTCTCTCTCTCTATCATTCTCTCTTACTATCATTCTCTCTCTCCATCATTCTCTCTCTATCATTGTCTCGCTATCATTCTCTCTATCATTCTCTCTCCATCATTCTCTCTCTATCATTCCCTCTCTCTATCATTCTCTCTCTCTATCATTCTCTCTCTCCATCATTTTCTATCTCTATCATTCTCTCTCTCCATCATTCTTTCTCTCTATCATTTTCTCTCTCCATCATGCTCTTTCTCCATCATTTTCTTCCTCTATCATTCTCTCTCTCTCTCTCTATCATTCTCTCTCACTATCATTCTCTCTGTCCATCATTCTCTCTCTCTGTCATTTTCTCTCTCTATCATTTTCTCTCTATCATTCTCTCTCTATCATTCTCTCTCTCTATCATTCTCTCTCTCTATCATTCTTTCTCCATCATTCTCTCTCTCCATCATTCTCTTTCTCTATCATTCTCTCTCTCTCTCTCTCTCTCCCTATCATTCTCTCTATCTATTATTTTCTCTTTCTTTATCATTCTCTCTTTCTCTATCATTCTCTCTCTCTCTATCATTCTCTCTCACTATCATTCTCTCTGTCCATCATTCTATCTCTCTATAATTCTCTCTCTATCATTCTCTCTGTCCATCATTCTCTCTCTCTATCATTCTCTGTCTATCATTCTCTCTCTCTATCATTCTCTCTCTCTATCATTTTCTCTCTATCATTCTCTCTCTATCATTCTCTCTCTCTATCATTCTCTCTCTCTATCATTCTCTCTCTATCATTCTCTCTCTCTATCATTTTCTCTCTCTATCATTCTCTTTCTCCATCATTCTCTCTCTACATCATTCTCTTTCTCTATAATTCTCTCTCTCTCTCTCTCTCTATCATTTTCTCTCTCTATCATTTTCTCTTTCTCTATCATTCTCTCTTTCTCTATCATTCTCTCTCTCTATCATTCTCTCTCTATCATTCTCTCTCTATCATTCTCTCTGTCCATCGTTCTCTCTCTCTATTATTCTCCGTCTCTCATTATCTCTCTCTATCATTCCCTCTCTCTATCATTCTCTCTCTCTATCATTCTCTCTCTCTATCATTCTCTCTCTATATCATTTTCTCTCTCTATCGTTCTCTCTCTATCATTCCCTCTCTCTATCATTTTCTCTCTATCATTCTCTCTCCCTATCATTTTCTCTCAATCATTCTCTCTCCATCATTCTCTCTATCATTCTCTCTCCATCATTCTCTCTCTATCATTCCCTCTCTCTATCATTCTCTCTCTCTATCATTCTCTCTCTCCATCATTTTCTATCTCTATCATTCTCTCTCTCCATCATTCTCTCTCTCTATCATTTTCTCTCTCCATCATGCTCTTTCTCCATCATTCTGTTCCTCCATCATTCTCTCTCTCTCTCTATCATTCTCTCTCACTATCATTCTCTCTGTCCATCATTCTCTCTCTCTATCATTTTCTCTCTCTATCATTTTCTCTCTATCATTCTCTCCCTATCATTCTTTCTCTCTATCAATCTCCCTCTCTATCATTTTCTCTCTCTATCATTCTCTTTCTCCATCATTCTCTCTCTTCATCATTCTCTTTCTCTATCATTCCCTCTCTCTCTCTCTCTCTCTCTCTCTCTCTCTATCATTTTCTCTCTCTATCATTTTCTCTTTCTCTATCATTCTCTCTTTCTCTATCATTCTCTCTCTCTATCATTCTCTCTCTATCATTCTCTCTGTCCATCGTTCTCTCTCTCTATCATTCTCCGTCTATCATTATCTCTCTCTATCATTCCCTCTCTCTATCATTCTCTCTCTCTATCATTCTCTCTCTCTATCACTCTCTCTCTATCATTCTCCCTCTCTATCATTCCCTCTCTCTATCATTCTCTCTCTATCATTCTCTCTCTCTATCATTTTCTCTCTCTATCATTCTCTTTCTCTATCATTCTCTCTCTACATCATTCTCTTTCTCTATCATTCTCTCTCTCTCTCTCTCTCTCTCTCTCTCTCTATCATTCTCTCTCTATATCATTCTCTCTCTATCATTCTCTCTCTATCATTTTCTCTCTCTATCATTTGCTCTCTATCATTCTCTCTCTATCATTCTCTCTCTCTATTATTCTCTCTCTCTATCATTCTCTCTCTATCATTCTCTCTCTCTATCATTCTCTTTCTCCATCATTCTCTCTCACCATCATTGTCTTTCTCTATCATTCTCTCTCTCTCTCTCTCTCTATCATTCTCTCTATCTATCACTTTCTCTTTCTCTATCATTCTCTCTTTCTCTATCATTCTCTCTCTCTATCATTCTCTTTCTATCATTCTCTCTCTCTATCATTTTCTCTCTCTATCATTCTCGCTCTCTCTCTCTCTCTCTCTCTCTCTCTCTCTCTCTATCATTCTCTCTATCTATCATTTTCTCTTTCTCTATCATTCTCTTTTTCTCTATCATTCTCTCTCTCTCTATCATTCTCTCTATATCATTCTCTCTCTCTATGATTCTCTCTCTCTATCATTCTCTCGCTCCATCATTCTCTCTTACTATCATTCTCTCTCTATCATTCTCTCTCTCTATCATTCTCTCTCTATCATTCTCTCTCTCTATCATTTTCTCTCTCTATCATTCCCTTTCTCCATCATTCTCTCTCTCCATCATTCTCTTTCTCTATCATTCTCTCTCTCTCTCTCTCTCTATCATTCTCTCCATCTATCATTTTCTCTTTCTCTATCATTCTCTCTTTCTCTATCATTCTCTCTCTCTCTATCATTCTATCTCACTATCATTCTCTCTGTCCATCATTCTATCGCTCTATAATTCTCTCTCTATCATTCTCTCTGTCCATCATTCTCTCTCTCTATCATTCTCTGTCTATCATTCTCTCTCTCTATCATTCTCTCTCTCTATCATTTTCTCTCTATCATTCTCTCTCTATCATTCTCTCTCTCTATCATTCTCTCTCTCTATCATTCTCTCTCTATCATTCTCTCTCTATCATTCTCTCTCTCTATCATTTTCTCTCTCTATCATTCTCTTTCTCCATCATTCTCTCTCTACATCATTCTCTTTCTCTATAGTTCTCTCTCTCTCTCTCTCTCTCTCTATCATTTTCTCTCTCTATCATTTTCTTTTTCTCTATCATTCTCTCTTTCTCTATCATTCTCTCTCTCTATCATTCTCTCTCTATCATTCTCTCTGTCCATCGTTCTCTCTCTCTATCATTTTCCGTCTATCATTATCTCTCTCTATCATTCCCTCTCTCTATCATTCTCTCTTTCTATCATTTTCTCTCTCTATCATTCTCTCTCTATCATTCTCTCTCTCTATCATTCTCTCTCTCTATCATTCTCTCTCTATCATTCTCTCTCTCTATCATTTTCTCTCTCTATCATTCTCTTTCTCCATCATTCTCTCTCTACATCATTCTCTTTCTCTATCATTCTCTCTCTCTCTCTCTCTCTCTCTATCATTCTCTCTCTCTATCATTCTCTCTCTATCATTCTCTCTCTCTATCATTCTCTCTCTATCATTCTCTCTCTCTATCATTCTCTCTCTATCATTCTCTCTCTCTATCATTTTCTCTCTCTATCATTCTCTTTCTCCATCATTCTCTCACCATCATTGTCTTTCTCTATCATTCTCTCTCTCTCTCTCTCTCTCTATCATTCTCTCTATCTATCATTTTCTCTTTCTCTATCATTTTCTCTCTCTATCATTCTCGCTCTCTCTCTCGCTCTCTCTCTCTCTCTCTCTCTCTCTCTCTCTCTCTCTATCATTCTCTCTCCCTATCATTTTCTCTCTCCATCATGCTCTCTCTCCATTATTCTCTATCTATCATTCTCTCTCTCTATCATTCTCTCTCTCTTTTATTCTCTTTCTCCATCATTCTCTTTCCCTATCATTCTCTCTCTCTCTCTATCATTCTCTGTCTCTATCATTATCTCTCTCTATCATTCTCTCTCCATCATTCTCTTTCTCTATCATTCTCTCTCTCTCTCTATCATTCTCTGTCTCTATCATTCTCTCTCTCCATCATTCTCTCTCTCTATCATTCTCTCTCACTATCATTCTCTCTCTCTATCATTCTCTCTCTCTATCATTCTCTTTCTCTATAATTCTCTCTCTCTCTATCATTCGCTCTCTATCATTCTCTCTCTCTACCATTCTCTGTCTATCATTCTCTCTCTATCATTCTCTCTCTATATCATTTTCTCTCTCTATCGTTCTCTCTCTATCATTCCCTCTCTCTATCATTTTCTCTCTATCATTCTCTCTCCCTATCATTTTCTCTCAATCATTCTCTCTCCATCATTCTCTCTCTATCATGGTCTCGCTATCATTCTCTCTATCATTCTCTCTCCATCATTCTCTCTCTATCATTCCCTCTCTCTATCATTCTCTCTCTCTATCATTCTCTCTCTCCATCATTTTCTATCTCTATCATTCTCTCTCTCCATCATTCTCTCTCTCTATCATTTTCTCTCTCCATCATGCTCTTTCTCCATCATTCTCTTCCTCCATCATTCTCTCTCTCTCTCTATCATTCTCTCTCACTATCATTCTCTCTGTCCATCATTCTCTCTCTCTATCATTTTCTCTCTCTATCATTTTCTCTCTATCATTCTCTCCCTATCATTCTTTCTCTCTATCAATCTCCCTCTCTATCATTTTCTCTCTCTATCATTCTCTTTCTCCATCATTCTCTCTCTTCATCATTCTCTTTCTCTATCATTCCCTCTCTCTCTCTCTTTCTCTCTCTCTCTCTCTCTCCATCATTCTCTCTATCTATCATTTTCTCTTTCTCTATCATTCTCTCTCTCTATCATTCTCTCTCTATCATTCTCTCTCTATCATTCTCTCTCTATCGTTCTCTCTCTATCATTCTCTCTCTATCATTCTCTCTCTCTATCATTTTCTCCATATCGTTCTCTCTCTATCATTCCCTCTCTCTATCATTCCCTCTCTCTATCATTTTCTCTCTATAATTCTCTCTCTCTATCATTTTCTCTCTATCATTCTCTCTTACTATCATTCTCTCTCTCTATCATTCTCTCGCTATCATTCTCTCTATCATTCTCTCTCTCTCTATGATTCTCTTTCTCTATCATTCTCTCTCTCTATCATTCTCTCTCTCTATCATTCTCTCTCTCTATCATTCTCTCTTTCTAGCATTCTCTCTCTATCATTCTCTCTCTCTATCATTCTCTGTCTATCATTCTCTCTCTATCATTCTCTCTCTCTATCATTTTCTCTCTCTGTCATTTTCTCTCTATCATTCTCTCTCTCTATCATTTTCTCTCTATCATTCTCTTTCTCTATCATTCTCTCTCTCTATCATTCTCTCTCTATCATTCTCTGTCTCTATCATTTTCTCTCTATCATTCTCTCTCTATCATTCTCTCTCTCTATCATTCTCTCTCTCTATCATTCTCTCCCTATCATTCTCTTTCTCCATCATTCTCTCTCCACATCATTCTCTTTCTCTATCATTCTCTCTCTCTCTCTCTCTCTCTCTCTATCATTTTCTCTTTCTCTATCATTCTCTCTTTCTCTATCATTCTCTCTCTCTATCATTCTCTCTCTATCATTCTCTCTCTATCATTCTCTCGCTCTATCATTCTCTCCGTCTATCATTCTCTCCGTCTATCATTCTCTCCCTCTATCATTCGATTTCTATCATTCTCTCTCTCTATCATTTTCTCTCTCTATCATTCTCGCTCTCTCTCTCTCTCTCTCTCTCTCTCTCTCTCTCTCTCTCTCGCTATCATTCTCTCTCCCTATCATTTTCTCTCTCCATTATTCTCTATCTATCATTCTCTCTCTCTATCATTCTCTCTCTCTATCATTCTCTCTCTCTATTATTCTCTTTCTCCATCATTCTCTTTCTCTATCATTCTCTCTCTCTCTCTATCATTCTCTGTCTCTATCATTATCTCTCTCTATCATTCTCTCTCCATCATTCTCTTTCTCTATCATTCTCTCTCTCTCTCTATCATTCTCTGTCTCTATCATTCTCTCTCTCCATCATTCTCTCTCTCTATCATTCTCTCTCACTATCATTCTCTCTCTCTATCATTCTCTCTCTCTATCATTCTCTTTCTCTATAATTCTCTCTCTCTCTATCATTCGCTCTCTATCATTCTCTCTCTCTACCATTCTCTGTCTATCATTCTCTCTCTATCATTCTCTCTCTATCATTCTCTCTCTCTATCATTTTCTCTCTCTATCGTTCTCTCTCTATCATTCCCTGTCTCTATCATTTTCTCTCTATCATTCTCTCTCTCTATCATTTTCTCTCAATCATTCTCTCTCTCTATCATTCTCTCGCCATCATTCCCTCTATCATTCTCTCTCTCTCTATCATTCTCTTTCTCTATCATTCTCTCTCTCTATCATTCTCTCTCTCTATCATTCTCTCTCTCTAGCATTCTCTCTCTATCATTCTCTCTCTCTATCATTCTCTGTCTATCATTATCTCTCTATCATTCTCTCTCTCTATCATTTTCTCTCTTTATCATTTTCTCTCTATCATTCTCTCTCTCTATCATTTTCTCTCTCTATCATTCTCGCTCTCTCTCTCTCTCTCTCTCTCTCTCTCTCTCTCTCTCTCTCTCTCTCGCTATCATTCTCTCTCCCTATCATTTTCTCTCTCCATCATGCTCTCTCTCCATTATTCTCTATCTATCATTCTCTGTCTCTATCATTCTCTCTCTCTATCATTCTCTCTCTCTATTATTCTCTTTCTCCATCATTCTCTTTCTCTATCATTCTCTCTCTCTCTCTATCATTCTCTGTCTCTATCATTATCTCTCTCTATCATTCTCTCTCCATCATTCTCTTTCTCTATCATTCTCTCTCTCTCTCTATCATTCTCTGTCTCTATCATTCTCTCTCTCCATCATTCTCTCTCTCTATCATTCTCTCTCACTATCATTCTCTCTCTCTATCATTCTCTCTCTCTATCATTCTCTTTCTCTATAATTCTCTCTCTCTCTATCATTCGCTCTCTATCATTCTCTCTCTCTACCATTCTCTGTCTATCATTCTCTCTCTATCATTCTCTCTCTATCATTCTCTCTCTCTATCATTTTCTCTCTCTATCGTTCTCTCTCTATCATTCCCTGTCTCTATCATTTTCTCTCTATCATTCTCTCTCTCTATCATTTTCTCTCAATCATTCTCTCTCTCTATCATTCTCTCGCCATCATTCCCTCTATCATTCTCTCTCTCTCTATGATTCTCTTTCTCTATCATTCTCTCTCTCTATCATTCTCTCTCTCTATCATTCTCTCTCTCTATCATTCTCTCTCTCTAGCATTCTCTCTCTATCATTCTCTCTCTCTATCATTCTCTGTCTATCATTATCTCTCTATCATTCTCTCTCTCTATCATTTTCTCTCTTTATCATTTTCTCTCTATCATTCTCTCTCTCTATCATTTTCTCTCTATCATTCTCTCTCCCTATCATTCTCTCTTACTATCATTCTCTCTCTCCATCATTCTCTCTCTATCATTGTCTCGCTATCATTCTCTCTATCATTCTCTCTCCATCATTCTCTCTCTATCATTCCCTCTCTCTATCATTCTCTCTCTCTATCATTCTCTCTCTCCATCATTTTCTATCTCTATCATTCTCTCTCTCCATCATTCTCTCTCTCTATCATTTTCTCTCTCCATCATGCTCTTTCTCCATCATTTTCTTCCTCTATCATTCTCTCTCTCTCTCTATCATTCTCTCTCACTATCATTCTCTCTGTCCATCATTCTCTCTCTCTGTCATTTTCTCTCTCTATCATTTTCTCTCCATCATTCTCTCTCTATCATTCTCTCTGTCTATCATTCTCTCTCTCTATCATTCTCTCTCTATCATTCTCTCTCTCTATCATTTTCTCTCTCTATCATTCCCTTTCTCCATCATTCTCTCTCTCCATCATTCTCTTTCTCTATCATTCTCTCTCTCTCTCTCTCTCTCCCTATCATTCTCTCTATCTATCATTTTCTCTTTCTCTATCATTCTCTCTTTCTCTATCATTCTCTTTCTCTCTATCATTCTCTCTCACTATCATTCTCTCTGTCCATCATTCTATCTCTCTATAATTCTCTCTCTATCATTCTCTCTGTCCATCATTCTCTCTCTCTATCATTCTCTGTCTATCATTCTCTCTCTCTATCATTCTCTCTCTCTATCATTTTCTCTCTATCATTCTCTCTCCATCATTCTCTCTCTCTATCATTTTCTCTCTCTGTCATTTTCTCTCTATCATTCTCTCTCTCTATCATTTTCTCTCTATCATTCTCTTTCTCTATCATTCTCTCTCTCTATCATTCTCTCTCTATCATTCTCTGTCTCTATCATTTTCTCTCTATCATTCTCTCTCTATCATTCTCTCTCTCTATCATTCTCTCCCTATCATTCTCTCTCTCTATCATTTTCTCTCTCTATCATTCTCTTTCTCCATCATTCTCTCTCCACATCATTCTCTTTCTCTATCATTCTCTCTCTCTCTCTCTCTCTCTCTCTCTCTCTCTCTCTATCATTTTCTCTTTCTCTATCATTCTCTCTTTCTCTATCATTCTCTCTCTCTATCATTCTCTCTCTATCATTCTCTCTCTATCATTCTCTCGCTCTATCATTCTCTCCGTCTATCATTCTCTCCCTCTATCATTCGATTTCTATCATTCTCTCTCTCTATCATTTTCTCTCTCTATCATTCTCGCTCTCTCTCTCTCTCTCTCTCTCTCTCTCTCTCTCGCTATCATTCTCTCTCCCTATCATTTTCTCTCTCCATTATTCTCTATCTATCATTCTCTCTCTCTATCATTCTCTCTCTCTATCATTCTCTCTCTCTATTATTCTCTTTCTCCATCATTCTCTTTCTCTATCATTCTCTCTCTCTCTCTATCATTCTCTGTCTCTATCATTATCTCTCTCTATCATTCTCTCTCCATCATTCTCTTTCTCTATCATTCTCTCTCTCTCTCTATCATTCTCTGTCTCTATCATTCTCTCTCTCCATCATTCTCTCTCTCTATCATTCTCTCTCACTATCATTCTCTCTCTCTATCATTCTCTCTCTCTATCATTCTCTTTCTCTATAATTCTCTCTCTCTCTATCATTCGCTCTCTATCATTCTCTCTCTCTACCATTCTCTGTCTATCATTCTCTCTCTATCATTCTCTCTCTATCATTCTCTCTCTCTATCATTTTCTCTCTCTATCGTTCTCTCTCTATCATTCCCTGTCTCTATCATTTTCTCTCTATCATTCTCTCTCTCTATCATTTTCTCTCAATCATTCTCTCTCTCTATCATTCTCTCGCCATCATTCCCTCTATCATTCTCTCTCTCTCTATCATTCTCTTTCTCTATCATTCTCTCTCTCTATCATTCTCTCTCTCTATCATTCTCTCTCTCTAGCATTCTCTCTCTATCATTCTCTCTCTCTATCATTCTCTGTCTATCATTATCTCTCTATCATTCTCTCTCTCTATCATTTTCTCTCTTTATCATTTTCTCTCTATCATTCTCTCTCTCTATCATTCTCTCTCTCTATCATTTTCTCTCTCTATCATTCTCGCTCTCTCTCTCTCTCTCTCTCTCTCTCTCTCTCTCTCGCTATCATTCTCTCTCCCTATCATTTTCTCTCTCCATCATGCTCTCTCTCCATTATTCTCTATCTATCATTCTCTCTCTCTATCATTCTCTCTCTCTATCATTCTCTCTCTCTATTATTCTCTTTCTCCATCATTCTCTTTCTCTATCATTCTCTCTCTCTCTCTATCATTCTCTGTCTCTATCATTATCTCTCTCTATCATTCTCTCTCCATCATTTTCTTCCTCTATCATTCTCTCTCTCTCTCTATCATTCTCTCTCACTATCATTCTCTCTGTCCATCATTCTCTCTCTCTGTCATTTTCTCTCTCTATCATTTTCTCTCCATCATTCTCTCTCTATCATTCTCTCTCTCTATCATTCTCTCTCTCTATCATTCTCTCTCTATCATTCTCTCTCTCTATCATTTTCTCTCTCTATCATTCCCTTTCTCCATCATTCTCTCTCTCCATCATTCTCTTTCTCTATCATTCTCTCTCTCTCTCTCTCTCTCCCTATCATTCTCTCTATCTATCATTTTCTCTTTCTCTATCATTCTCTCTTTCTCTATCATTCTCTCTCTCTCTATCATTCTCTGTCTATCATTCTCTCTCTCTATCATTCTCTCTCTCTATCATTTTCTCTCTATCATTCTCTCTCCATCATTCTCTCTCTCTATCATTTTCTCTCTCTGTCATTTTCTCTCTATCATTCTCTCTCTCTATCATTTTCTCTCTATCATTCTCTTTCTCTATCATTCTCTCTCTCTATCATTCTCTCTCTATCATTCTCTGTCTCTATCATTTTCTCTCTATCATTCTCTCTCTATCATTCTCTCTCTCTATCATTCTCTCTCTCTATCATTCTCTCCCTATCATTCTCTCTCTCTATCATTTTCTCTCTCTATCATTCTCTTTCTCCATCATTCTCTCTCCACATCATTCTCTTTCTCTATCATTCTCTCTCTCTCTCTCTCTCTCTCTCTCTCTCTCTCTCTCTATCATTTTCTCTTTCTCTATCATTCTCTCTTTCTCTATCATTCTCTCTCTCTATCATTCTCTCTCTATCATTCTCTGTCTATCATTATCTCTCTATCATTCTCTCTCTCTATCATTTTCTCTCTTTATCATTTTCTCTCTATCATTCTCTCTCTCTATCATTTTCTCTCTCTATCATTCTCGCTCTCTCTCTCTCTCTCTCTCTCTCTCTCTCGCTATCATTCTCTCTCCCTATCATTTTCTCTCTCCATCATGCTCTCTCTCCATTATTCTCTATCTATCATTCTCTCTCTCTATCATTCTCTCTCTCTATCATTCTCTCTCTCTATTATTCTCTTTCTCCATCATTCTCTTTCTCTATCATTCTCTCTCTCTCTCTATCATTCTCTGTCTCTATCATTATCTCTCTCTATCATTCTCTCTCCATCATTCTCTTTCTCTATCATTCTCTCTCTCTCTCTATCATTCTCTGTCTCTATCATTCTCTCTCTCCATCATTCTCTCTCTCTATCATTCTCTCTCACTATCATTCTCTCTCTCTATCATTCTCTCTCTCTATCATTCTCTTTCTCTATAATTCTCTCTCTCTCTATCATTCGCTCTCTATCATTCTCTCTCTCTACCATTCTCTGTCTATCATTCTCTCTCTATCATTCTCTCTCTATCATTCTCTCTCTCTATCATTTTCTCTCTCTATCGTTCTCTCTCTATCATTCCCTGTCTCTATCATTTTCTCTCTATCATTCTCTCTCTCTATCATTTTCTCTCAATCATTCTCTCTCTCTATCATTCTCTCGCCATCATTCCCTCTATCATTCTCTCTCTCTCTATCATTCTCTTTCTCTATCATTCTCTCTCTCTATCATTCTCTCTCTCTATCATTCTCTCTCTCTATCATTCTCTCTCTCTAGCATTCTCTCTCTATCATTCTCTCTCTCTCTATCATTCTCTGTCTATCATTATCTCTCTATCATTCTCTCTCTCTATCATTTTCTCTCTTTATCATTTTCTCTCTATCATTCTCTCTCTCTATCATTTTCTCTCTATCATTCTCTCTCTCTATCATTCTCTCTTACTATCATTCTCTCTCTCCATCATTCTCTCTCTATCATTGTCTCGCTATCATTCTCTCTATCATTCTCTCTCCATCATTCTCTCTCTATCATTCCCTCTCTCTATCATTCTCTCTCTCTATCATTCTCTCTCTCCATCATTTTCTATCTCTATCATTCTCTCTCTCCATCATTCTCTCTCTCTATCATTTTCTCTCTCCATCATGCTCTTTCTCCATCATTTTCTTCCTCTATCATTCTCTCTCTCTCTCTATCATTCTCTCTCACTATCATTCTCTCTGTCCATCATTCTCTCTCTCTGTCATTTTCTCTCTCTATCATTTTCTCTCCATCATTCTCTCTCTATCATTCTCTCTCTCTATCATTCTCTCTCTCTATCATTCTCTCTCTATCATTCTCTCTCTCTATCATTTTCTCTCTCTATCATTCCCTTTCTCCATCATTCTCTCTCTCCATCATTCTCTTTCTCTATCATTCTCTCTCTCTCTCTCTCTCTCCCTATCATTCTCTCTATCTATCATTTTCTCTTTCTCTATCATTCTCTCTTTCTCTATCATTCTCTCTCTCTCTATCATTCTCTCTCACTATCATTCTCTCTGTCCATCATTCTATCTCTCTATAATTCTCTCTCTATCATTCTCTCTGTCCATCATTCTCTCTCTCTATCATTCTCTGTCTATCATTCTCTCTCTCTATCATTCTCTCTCTCTATCATTTTCTCTCTATCATTCTCTCTCTATCATTCTCTCTCTCTATCATTCTCTCTCTCTATCATTCTCTCTCTATCATTCTCTCTCTCTATCATTTTCTCTCTCTATCATTCTCTTTCTCCATCATTCTCTCTCTACATCATTCTCTTTCTCTATAATTCTCTCTCTCTCTCTCTCTCTATCATTTTCTCTCTCTATCATTTTCTCTTTCTCTATCATTCTCTCTTTCTCTATCATTCTCTCTCTCTATCATTCTCTCTCTATCATTCTCTCTGTCCATCGTTCTCTCTCTCTATCATTCTCCGTCTATCATTATCTCTCTCTATCATTCCCTCTCTCTATCATTCTCTCTCTCTATCATTCTCTCTCTCTATCATTCTCTCTCTATCATTCTCTCTCTCTATCATTCTCTCTCTCTATCATTCTCTCTCTATCATTCTCTCTCTCTATCATTTTCTCTCTCTATCATTGTCTTTCTCTATCATTCTCTCTCTACATCATTCTCTTTCTCTATCATTCTCTCTCTCTCTCTCTCTCTCTCTCTCTCTCTCTCTCTATCATTCTCTCTCTCTATCATTCTCTCTCTATCATTCTCTCTCTCTATCATTTTCACTCTCCATCATTTTCTCTCTATCATTCTCTCTCTATCATTCTCTCTCTCTATCATTCTCTCTCTCTATCATTCTCTCTCTATCATTCTCTCTCTCTATCATTTTCTCTCTCTATCATTCTCTTTCTCCATCATTCTCTCTCACCATCATTGTCTTTCTCTATCATTCTCTCTCTCTCTCTCTCTCTCTCTCTCTCTATCATTCTCTCTATCTATCATTTTCTCTTTCTCTATCATTCTCTCTTTCTCTATCATTCTCTCTCTCTATCATTCTCTTTCTATCATTCTCTCTCTCTATCATTCTCTCTCTCTATCATTCTCTCTCTATCATTCTCTCTCTCTATCATTTTCTCTCTCTATCATTCTCTTTCTCCATCATTCTCTCTCTACATCATTCTCTTTCTCTATCATTCTCTCTCTCTCTCTCTCTCTCTCTATCATTCTCTCTCTATCATTCTCTCTCTCTATCATTATCTCTCTATCATTCTCTCTCTCTATCATTTTCTCTCTCTATCATTCTCTTTCTCCATCATTCTCTCTCACCATCATTGTCTTTCTCTATCATTCTCTCTCTCTCTCTCTATCATTCTCTCTATCTATCATTTTCTCTTTCTCTATCATTTTCTCTCTCTATCATTCTCGCTCTCTCTCTCTCTCTCTCTCTCTCTCTCTCTCGCTCTATCATTCTCTCTCTCTATCATTCTCTTTCTCTATAATTCTCTCTCTCTCTATCATTCTCTCTCTCTACCATTCTCTGTCTATCATTCTCTCTCTATCATTCTCTCTCTATATCAT
This sequence comes from Dyspetes luteomarginatus, assembly GCA_963669185.1. Lineage (NCBI taxonomy): Eukaryota > Metazoa > Arthropoda > Insecta > Hymenoptera > Ichneumonidae > Dyspetes > Dyspetes luteomarginatus. Next base: position 13,504,446 of record OY769905.1, read on the forward strand.
TTTCTCTCTCTATCGTTCTCTCTCTATCATTCCCTCTCTCTATCATTTTCTCTCTATCATTCTCTCTCCCTATCATTTTCTCTCAATCATTCTCTCTCCATTATTCTCTCTCTATCATTGTCTCGCTATCATTCTCTCTATCATTCTCTCTCCATCATTCTCTCTCTATCATTCCCTCTCTCTATCATTCTCTCTCTCTATCATTCTCTCTCTCCATCATTTTCTATCTCTATCATTCTCTCTCTCCATCATTCTCTCTCTCTATCATTTTCTCTCTCCATCATGCTCTTTCTACATCATTCTCTTCCTCCATCATTCTCTCTCTCTCTCTATCATTCTCTCTGTCCATCATTCTCTCTCTCTATCATTTTCTCTCTATCATTCTCTCTCTATCATTCTCTCTCTCTATCATTCTCTCTCTCTATCATTCTCTCTCTATCATTCTCTCTCTCTATCATTTTCTCTCTCTATCATTCTCTCTCTTCATCATTCTCTTTCTCTATCATTCCCTCTCTCTCTCTCTCTCTCTCTCTCTCTCTCTCTATCATTCTCTCTATCTATCATTTTCTCTTTCTCTATCATTCTCTCTTTCTCTATCATTCTCTCTCTCTATCATTCTCTCTCTATTATTCTCTCTCTATCATTCTCTCTCTATCATTCTCTCTCTCTATCATTTTCTCCATATCGTTCTCTCTCTATCATTCCCTCTCTCTATCATTCCCTCTCTCTATCATTTTCTCTCTATAATTCTCTCTCTCTATCATTTTCTCTCTATCATTCTCTCTCTCTATCATTCTCTCTTACTATCATTCTCTCTCTCTATCATTCTCTCGCTATCATTCTCTCTATCATTCTCTCTCTCTCTATGATTCTCTTTCTCTATCATTCTCTCTCTCTATCATTCTCTCTCTCTATCATTCTCTCTCTCTAGCATTCTCTCTCTATCATTCTCTCTCTCTATCATTCTCTGTCTATCATTCTCTCTCTATCATTCTCTCTCTCTATCATTTTCTCTCTCTGTCATTTTCTCTCTATCATTCTCTCTCTCTATCATTTTCTCTCTATCATTCTCTTTCTCTATCATTCTCTCTCTCTATCATTCTCTCTCTATCATTCTCTGTCTCTATCATGTTCTCTCTATCATTCTCTCTCTCTATCATTCTCTCTCTCTATCATTCTCTCCCTATCATTCTCTCTCTCTATCATTCTCTCGCTCTATCATTCTCTCCGTCTATCATTCTCTCCCTCTATCATTCGATTTCTATCATTCTCTCTCTCTATCATTTTCTCTCTCTATCAATCTCGCTCTCTCTCTCTCTCTCTCTCTCTCTCTCTCGCTATCATTCTCTCTCCCTATCATTTTCTCTCTCCATCATGCTCTCTCTCCATTATTCTCTATCTATCATTCTCTCTCTCTATCATTCTCTCTCTCTATCATTCTCTCTTTCTATTATTCGCTTTCTCCATCATTCTCTTTCTCTATCATTCTCTCTCTCTCTCTATCATTCTCTGTCTCTATCATTATCTCTCTCTATCATTCTCTCTCCATCATTCTCTTTCTCTATCATTCTCTCTCTCTCTCTATCATTCTCTGTCTCTATCATTCTCTCTCTCCATCATTCTCTCTCTCTATCATTCTCTCTCACTATCATTCTCTCTCTCTATCATTCTCTCTCTCTATCATTCTCTTTCTCTATAATTCTCTCTCTCTCTATCATTCGCTCTCTATCATTCTCTCTCTCTACCATTCTCTGTCTATCATTCTCTCTCTATCATTCTCTCTCTCTATCATTTTCTCTCTCTATCGTTCTCTCTCTATCATTCCCTGTCTCTATCATTTTCTCTCTATCATTCTCTCTCTCTATCATTTTCTCTCAATCATTCTCTCTCTCTATCATTCTCTCGCCATCATTCCCTCTATCATTCTCTCTCTCTCTATCATTCTCTTTCTCTATCATTCTCTCTCTCTATCATTCTCTCTCTCTATCATTCTCTCTCTCTATCATTCTCTCTCTCTAGCATTCTCTCTCTATCATTCTCTCTCTCTATCATTCTCTGTCTATCATTATCTCTCTATCATTCTCTCTCTCTATCATTTTCTCTCTTTATCATTTTCTCTCTATCATTCTCTCTCTCTATCATTTTCTCTCTATCATTCTCTCTCTCTATCATTCTCTCTTACTATCATTCTCTCTCTCCATCATTCTCTCTCTATCATTGTCTCGCTATCATTCTCTCTATCATTCTCTCTCCATCATTCTCTCTCTATCATTCCCTCTCTCTATCATTCTCTCTCTCTATCATTCTCTCTCTCCATCATTTTCTATCTCTATCATTCTCTCTCTCCATCATTCTCTCTCTCTATCATTTTCTCTCTCCATCATGCTCTTTCTCCATCATTCTCTTCCTCTATCATTCTCTCTCTCTCTCTATCATTCTCTCTCACTATCATTCTCTCTGTCCATCATTCTCTCTCTCTGTCATTTTCTCTCTCTATCATTTTCTCTCTATCATTCTCTCTCTATCATTCTCTCTCTCTATCATTCTCTCTCTATCATTCTCTCTCTCTATCATTTTCTCCCTCTATCATTCCCTTTCTCCATCATTCTCTCTCTCCATCATTCTCTTTCTCTATCATTCTCTCTCTCTCTCTCTCTCTCCCTATCATTCTCTCTATCTATCATTTTCTCTTTCTCTATTATTCTCTCTTTCTCTATTATTCTCTCTCTCTCTATCATTCTCTCTCACTATCATTCTCTCTCTCTATCATTCTCTCTCTCTATCATTCTCTCTCTATCATTCTCTCTCTCTATCATTCTCTCTCTCTATCATTCTCTCTCTATCATTCTCTCTCTCTATCATTTTCTCTCTCTATCATTCTCTTTCTCCATCATTCTCTCTCTACATCATTCTCTTTCTCTATCATTCTCTCTCTCTCTCTCTCTCTCTCTCTCTATCATTCTCTTTCTCCATCATTCTCTCTCACCATCATTGTCTTTCTCTATCATTCTCTCTCTCTCTCTCTCTCTATCATTCTCTCTATCTATCATTTTCTCTTTCTCTATCATTCTCTCTTTCTCTATCATTCTCTCTCTCTATCATTCTCTTTCTATCATTCTCTCTCTCTATCATTTTCTCTCTCTATCATTCTCGCTCTCTCTCTCTCTCTCTCTCTCTCTCTCTCTATCATTCTCTCTATCTATCATTTTCTCTTTCTCTATCATTCTCTCTCTCTCTATCATTCTCTCTATATCATTCTCTCTCTCTATGATTCTCTCTCTCTATCATTCTCTCGCTCCATCATTCTCTCTTACTATCATTCTCTCTCTCTATCATTCTCTCTCTCTATCATTCTCTCTCTATCATTCTCTCTCTCTATCATTTTCTCTCTCTATCATTCCCTTTCTCCATCATTCTCTCTCTCCATCATTCTCTTTCTCTATCATTCTCTCTCTCTCTCTCTCTCTCTCTCTCTATCATTCTCTCTATCTATCATTTTCTCTTTCTCTATCATTCTCTCTTTCTCTATCATTATCTCTCTCTCTATCATTCTCTCTCACTATCATTCTCTCTGTCCATCATTCTATCTCTCTATAATTCTCTCTCTATCATTCTCTCTGTCCATCATTCTCTCTCTCTATCATTCTCTGTCTATCATTCTCTCTCTCTATCATTCTCTCTCTCTATCATTTTCTCTCTATCATTCTCTCTCTCTATCATTCTCTCTCTCTATCATTCTCTCTCTATCATTCTCTCTCTCTATCATTTTCTCTCTCTATCATTCTCTTTCTCCATCATTCTCTCTCTACATCATTCTCTTTCTCTATAATTCTCTCTCTCTCTCTCTCTCTCTCTCTATCATTTTCTCTCTCTATCATTTTCTTTTTCTCTATCATTCTCTCTTTCTCTATCATTCTCTCTCTCTATCATTCTCTCTCTATCATTCTCTCTGTCCATCGTTCTCTCTCTCTATCATTCTCCGTCTATCATTATCTCTCTCTATCATTCCCTCTCTCTATCATTCTCTCTCTCTATCATTCTCTGTCTCTATCATTCTCTCTCTATCATTCTCTCTCTCTATCATTCTCTCTCTCTATTATTCTCTCTCTATCATTCTCTCTCTCTATCATTTTCTCTCTCTATCATTCTCTTTCTCCATCATTCTCTCTCTACTTCATTCTCTTTCTCTATCATTCTCTCTCTCTCTCTCTCTCTCTCTCTATCATTCTCTCTCTCTATCATTCTCTCTCTATCATTCTCTCTCTCTATCATTCTCTCTCTATCATTCTCTCTCTCTATCATTTTCTCTCTCTATCATTTTCTCTCTATCATTCTCTCTCTATCATTCTCTCTCTCTATCATTCGCTCTCTCTATCATTCTCTCTCTATCATTCTCTCTCTCTATCATTTTCTCTCTCTATCTATCATTTTCTCTTTCTCTATCATTCTCTCTTTCTCTATCATTCTCTCTCTCTATCATTCTCTTTCTATTATTCTCTCTCTCTATCATTTTCTCTCTCTATCATTCTCGCTCTCTCTCTCTCTCTCTCTCTCTCTCTCTCTATCATTCTCTCTATCTATCATTTTCTCTTTCTCTATCATTCTCTCTTTCTCTATCATTCTCTCTCTCTCTATCATTCTCTCTATATCATTCTCTCTCTCTATGATTCTCCCTCTCTATCATTCTCTCGCTCCATCATTCTCTCTTACTATCATTCTCTCTCTCTATCATTCTCTCTCACTATCATTCTCTCTCTATCATTCTCTCTCTCCATAATTTTCTCTTTCTCTATCATTCTCTCTCTCTCTATCATTCTCTCTCGATATCATTCTCTCTCTCTATCATTCTCCGTCTATCATTCTCTCTCTATCATTCTCTCTCTCTATTATACTCTCTCTATCATTCTCTCTCTCTATCATTTTCTCTCTCTATCATTCTCTTTCTCCATCATTCTCTCTCTACATCATTCTCTTTCTCTATCATTCTCTTTCTCTATCATTCTCTCTCTCTCTCTCTCTCTCTCTATCATTCTCTCTCTCTATCATTTTCTCTTTCTCTATCATTCTCTCTTTCTCTATCATTCTCTCTCTCTATCATTCTCTCTCTATCATTCTGTCTCTATCATTCTCTCTCTATCATTCTCTCGCTCTATCATTCTCTCTTTCTATCATTCTCTCTCTCTATCATTTTCTCTCTCTATCATTCTCGCTCTCTCTCTCTCTCTCTCTCTCTCTCTCTCTCTCTCTCTCTCTCTCTCTCTATCATTCTCTCTCCCTATCATTTTCTCTCTCCATCATGCTCTCTCTCCATTATTCTCTATCTATCATTCTCTCTCTCTATCATTCTCTCTCTCTATCATTCTCTCTCTCTATCATTCTCTCTCTCTATCATTCTCTTTCTCCATCATTCTCTTTCTCTATCATTCTCTCTCTCTCTCTATCATTCTCTGTCTCTATCATTATCTCTCTCTATCATTCTCTCTCTCTATCATTTTCTCTCCCTATCATTCTCTCTCTCCATCATTCTCTCTCTCCATCATTCTCTTTCTCTATCATTCTCTCTCTCTCTCTATCATTCTCTCTATCTATCATTTTTTCTTTCTCTATCATTCTCTCTTTCTCTATCATTCTCTCTCTATCATTCTCTCTCTCTATCATTCTCTCTCTCTATCATTTTCTCTTTCTCTATCATTCTCTCTTTCTCTATCATTCTCTCTCTCTATCATTCTCTCTCTATCATTCTGTCTCTATCATTCTCTCTCTATCATTCTCTCGCTCTATCATTCTCTCTTTCTATCATTCTCTCTCTCTATCATTTTCTCTCTCTATCATTCTCGCTCTCTCTCTCTCTCTCTCTCTCTCTCTCTCTCTCTCTCTCTCTCTCTCTCTCTCTATCATTCTCTCTCCCTATCATTTTCTCTCTCCATCATGCTC